>PVKE010000581.1:0-95241 GCA_004027555.1 Craseonycteris thonglongyai | reverse complement strand
AGAAACAACTGAGGCCAGAAGACCTCATTAAAATGCTAAAAAAAGAAAGAAAAAAAGCCATCAACCAAAAATTCTATATCAAGTGAAAATTACTTAAAAAATGAAGATAAAATAAAGATAATTTCAGATAAATGAAAGACAAGATAATAGGTCATTAGGCAACCCATTTCTTTAGAAATGCCAAAGAAAGTTCTTTGAGCTGAACAGAAGAGAGACCTTATGAAAATTCAGATCTGTCGGGAGAAATAAAGGGCACTGGAAATTGTAACTATGTGGGAAAATATTTGTTTAAGCTTTTCTTTCTTTTTAAAAAAATAATAAGGGATGCCTGGTTAGTTTGACAGGTTGAGGGCTTGCCTTGCAACCGTGATGTCTGGGGATCAAATCCTGGCTCAGCCTGTGCAAACCCACACACTGAACTGAGGTGCAACTGACAATGGCCAGGATGGCAGCGAAGGTTCTCGCCTCCCATGAGGAAGTCCCCCAGTTTGGTACTGTCCAGTATGGCCCCATATCAACCTATGTGAAATGAAACTATGTCAAAAAACTAATGATGTGCAAATATGGAGACTGCTTTGGGCCCTCCCCCTTTCTTTCTCTTTCTAGCTCTCTCACCCTCTTTCAAAAACAATCACATAAATCTTAAACAACAACAACAACAAAAACATTTAAAAAGTCAGTTGACAAGATTTCTGCATTCCAAGATGGAGTAGCAGAGACTGGATTCAACCTCCTACCTGAGACAAAATTTTAAAACTGAACAAAATATATGAAACAATGGCTCTTCAGACATTGAGTAGCAGGCAGTGAAGGGCAGTGATTCCTAAGTGATAGAAAACAAATACAGCCCTATTTTTGACCGGGTTTACTGTCTGGAGAATAGTACTTGGGAAATAGTACTCAATATGTTACAGTACTATTTATGCTTTTTAAAGGTAGCATATTAGTCTCCTTCAGATGCTGTGACAAAATACCACCAACTGGGTGGCTTCAATAACAGAAGTTTATTTTGTCACCATTCTGGGGGCTAGAAATCCAAGATCATGGTCCAGCAGGGCAAAATTTCTGATGAGAAGTCTCTTCCCGCCTTGCAGATGGCTGCTTTATCTGCACACAGCCTTTCCTTGGTGTGAGAATGGAGAGAGATTTCTTCCTTTTCAATTAAGGCCACCAGTCCTATTGAATTAGGGCTCTACCCTAACTTCATTTACTCTTAATTACTTCCTAAAGGCCCCATTTCTAAATACAGTCACATTGGGGGTTAGGGCTTCAACATATGAATTTTAGGGGAGGGGACACAATTCATTCCATAGCAGGTAGTATGAAATATAAAATAAAATAACTTGAATTCTTATTTTAGCTTCATCACTTACTAGCTATGCTAGGGAAATCTCTCAGATTCCTCATTTTGTGTTTTTTTTTTTCATAAAAAAAAAATTAAGGTATTATTTTTATCCAGTAAAATTCACACATTTAAAAATACTAGTAAGTGAGCTTTAAAAAACATTTTTAATTTTAGAACAGTTATGAATTTACAAAAATTGCAGATAGTATAGAAAGTTCCCATATACCCTATGCCCAGTTTCCACTATTCTTAGCATCTTAATTTAGTATGGAACACTTATTATAATTAATGAACCAATAGTGACATATTATTAACTAAAGATAATGCAGCTTTCCTTGGCTTTTATCTTATATACTCTTTTCTGTTCTAGCATCTCATCCAGGACACCCCATTACATTTAGTGGTCATGTCTCCTCAGGCTCCGCTTGGTTATAAAAAGTTTCTCAGACTTTCCTTGTTGTTGATTATCTTGACAGTTTTGAGGGGTACTGGTCAGGCATTCTGTAGAATGTTCCTCATTCGGATTTTTCTGATGTTTTTCTCATAATTAGACTATGAGTATGGGTTTTTGGAATGAAGACCACAGAGGTAAAGAGTCACATTCATTACATCATTTCAAGGGTATACTGTATACTATCAACAAGACTTAATCAGTGCTGGTGTTGACCTTGATCATCTGGCTGAGGTCATTCTGTTCAGTTTCTTTACTTAGAGTTGCTCTCCCTTCCCTCTTTTCATACAATATTCTTTGGAAGGAAGTCATATGCACAGTCCATACTTAAGGAGAGGAGGGTTATGCTTCACTTCCTTGAGGAAGGAAGATCTACCTAAGTTATTTGGAATTCTGCATAGGAAGCTTGTCTCTTCTCCACTATATTTATTTATTTGTTCATTCAATATTTATTTATAGCAATATAGATGAATAGAAAGTCATTTTATTTGGGGGGCCTATAATCCAATATTATTGTTACATAATCTCTTGCTTAAATTGTCTCAGCTTTGTTCATTGGGAGCTCATTGATATTGGTTGGTTCTTATGTCCTTTTGAAGTGTTTCCACTATTTTTAAAATTCATATTCTGTCTCTCTCTTCTTCACTTTCTGTTACCACAAGATGTCCCAGGCTCATCTTGTATTTTCTTGCCCCAGCCCTAAAATCAGTCATTTCTCCAAGGATCTCTGGTTCTTTTTATTGGAAAATGGTAATTAGAAACCAAGATCTGTGCATTAGATGTAATTTTTTGCTTCTGGAGCAGGGACAAAAATTAGAGAATCTGTCAGTTATTAACCAAGTCCTGGCCATTTGGGCTGATTGTTACTGAAGTCAATGATTGGGTTTCCTGGATTGGTTGCTAGAGATAGTGGTCTGACTTCCTGACAGTCTGACTTATAGAGATAACAGGCCGCCTTCCTGGGCTGGTTGCTGCAGATTATGGGTTAGATTTTTCTTTTTATATATGGTTTGGCCACTGTCTGTTTCTATATTCAGTCTGTTGGTACATCAAAAGGGCCATGGGAGCCAACCTAGAAGAGCCCCCACTGGCCAATTTGAGGATAATTTAAACAGTAAAATGAATAACAAGAGCAATAAATGGATTGTAAGTCATTGAGTTAAAAAATAATCCATGACTCTATACTGATATAAAACAAACAACCAACTAAATAAATAAAGGGAGAGAAGGAAAAGTCTTCCTTATAATAGAATGACAACTAAAAAGTAGAGAGGGAATGGTAGAGTAAAAAATTCAACACTGGGTAATAAATGGTTCAAGTAAAAATCATTTAATGGTTCAAGTAAAAAAATCAATCAAAAATCTTTAATCTTTCACTGGGGATCCAGATCACATACTAAATACAAAGGGGGGGGAAATCCCCTTTCAGTGGAGAAACCTGGGCAATCGCACCTTAACAGAGTGACCAAAGTGAACATCACCAATGATGGGACAAAGCAACATCAGGACGCGTGATGTGATTCACACAATATGACTTAAGTCATATTCCTGCCAAAGATGGGTCATCGAAACCTAACTGTGAGGAAGCAGCAGACATTCTATAAAACAGCACCTCTCTGCTCTTCAAAAATGCCAGCATCATGAAAGATGAAGAACAGCTGAGGGACAGCTCCTGATGAAAGAAAGCCAGATTAATGTGACAACTAAATGCAATGCATGATTATGGATTGCAAATTTTGTTGCTGTTGTAAAGGTCAATTATTGAGACAACGAGGGACATTAGAATATGTACCATCTTCCAGATAATGCTATACGTGTATAAGTCTTTAGAAGTGAGAGGCCATGCTGTCTGCCATTTACCCTTAAATGGTTCAGCAGAAATAACAATGATATGTCTGATCTTATCACCAATGTGCTAAACTGCTAAGCGCTAGATAGTTCTAGATGAAGGGTATATGGATGTGCATGAACAGTATTCTTGCAAATTTTCTACAGGTTTGAAACCTTTCAAAATAATAAGTGTAAAAGATGCAAAAAGGAAGTTGTGGTCAGCTGTACTGATTATTGCTAACAGGTCAAATAAGAAAAGACCTGAGCAGTGGCTACTGGATTTAGCAACAGGACAGTCCCTAGTGACATTACCAAGCAGTCTTGGAGGGGAGGTGGGCAGAGATTCACTTGGCAGGAACTGAGAAGAGAATGTAAACTGAGGGTGTGAAGAAACATATGAAATATATCTTAAAATTTGTTTTTCTTTTAGCACATTAATAGCTTCCATTTTGTTCTTTTCATTCTGTTCTAATTATTAACTAGCATCCATGACTATTTAAACCAATCTGGTCTGGATTTAGTCCCAGAATTGAGTGAAATGCTCTTCATTGTTCCGGAGTACTTCACTCATTCCGTGGACTCTAGATTCAAAGTCAAGTTGTTGTCAAAATCTCGTATAGTCTCTTCCACTGCTGGCTGGACAACCCGCCCCACCCAGTTCCTGGCCTCTCCTTCTCTCAGCAAATGCGCAGGAGTGCACATGCACGCACACACACACACACACACCACACACACACACCACACACACACCACACACACACACACACACACACACACACACACACACACACACACACACACACACACACAAAAGTACTTTGTAGCTCCCATGGCCTCTTGAACAAAGCCCCGTTCTCCATGGTGGGTTCCCTCCAATCCTACAGATGTCTCTTTGGTTAATCACTTCTTCAACTCTTTTATTTCCCTCTTTATTGGCATGAATTAAATTCAAGATTTTGTCTTTCCTATTCATATTTTAAAAGATTTATTTTATTGTTTCAGAGAAGGTGAGAGAAAGGGGTGGGGAGAGAGAATGGGGAAGGGCCCACAGCAGTCTCCACAGTTGTGCATCATTAGTTGTGATATAGTTTCATTCCACACAGGTGGATGTGGAGTTGTGCAGGGCGGAAACCGAATTAGGGGCCTCCCGCATGAAAGGTGAGAACCTTTGCCACCATCCTGTGGTTCCCAGCAGTGTTGCAGTTCATCACAGATTTGCAAGGGCCTGGGCCAGGATTCCATCCCTGGACCTCGTGTTGGAAGGCAAGCGCTCGACCTTTTGAGCTATCCCGGCACCCCCCCTATTCATGCTATATCATGGACTACTACTTCCTGTTGATACAGAGATTAGACTTCCCAAATTTTAAGTTTCTACTTAGCTATTGCCTCTAAGAAACACAATCCCCCCCACAAATAATTTGAACTATACCCTGTAACCCAAGCTAACCACTCTAGCAGCCCTCTCAGATGTCAGCTCCAAACATGTGTCCCTTTACACTAATTCCAGAAATTGGAGGTGCTCCTTCCAGTAGGCTGTACTGCACAGAGCCACAGGCTTCCTCGATCCTCGCTCTGAATCTCTATGCTTTTGCTAAGGGTGAGCAGAAAATGCCAAGACATACCCACCAGACAGACACTTTCTTCTAAACTCTCATGTAATCCTACTAGCTTCAAAGATCATGAGTTATATTTGTCAACTCATTTATCCCTCACAACAGACCTGCCAGGTCATTTTATTGTCCCCACTTTATAAATGAGATAACAGGCTCAGAGAGGCTGAACCTTCCTAGACCTCCAGGATTGAGGCGCCAAAGTTAAAAGTCGGTGCTTTTTCTACAATGTCAATCTGCCTTCAAAAAAAAAAAAATGATTTTAATTCCTCTAGTCACTTAAAAGAACAAGGACCCAGACTTTCCAACAGTTTGCTGTCACTTAATTAAAAGAAGAAGATTCTGGGCTTTCCAACAGTTTGCTGATTATCATTATTTTTTATTAAAGACTCAGGTCTGAACTCACCATGCATAAGAGGGATGTTACAGAAAGGTTACACGTGAAACCAATCTTTGTAAACTGAATCACATTGTCAATGGACTGGTTATTTAAGTAACTCTTGAAGCAAATCATTTTGTAATTGTGAATCTGGATTTTCCTCCATGTATCCTGCTTTCCTGCTGCAGAAGTTACCGGTTCTCAACCATCCCTACCCAGAAACAGAGACATTCACTCAGAGGCAGGGAATAGAACTTTATTTCCAGGGAGGGTCACGGCCCCACTGAAAGCACTCATGGTAACAGACAAATGAAGCCCCGTTCACAGGTAGCTTCATTTGAGGGTGGTGAGCATTTGCGTATGTGTGCATATGGTATCGTGTACAGGATATATGCTCTTTGACTACATCAGACAGAGAGGGCGAGACATAAATGTTGGTGTGGGCAGAAGGAGCAGGAGAAGGGAGAACCACCGAAACAGAACAAAAGCGAGATAGAAGGAATAGGAGATAAAGAGAATAAGCAACAGAGATGAGTCAGAGATGGGGACCCCAGGCAAACATTGTGGTTGGAAAGAGAAAGAAGAAGAAAAGAAGAGTATGAAAAAAGGATTCGGGGAAGAAAGAAGGTGGAAGAGGAAAAGAGTTTCTTTTGTCAGGGGCTTGTTCCCTGCAGTCCACGTTCTGCGACTGCGCTGTGTTAAGAGCTCTGTGCCCTCCTCCTGGAGCTCTTTAAACCTACCCTCAGCTGTGAGCCTGTGTCAGGGCACAGTTTAGAATCCCCTCCCGGCTCCCAATCCTTCCCTGGTCTGAGGTTTCCAGGCCAAGCTTGGCAGCTGCTGTCCACTGCCATCTGGGGCCGGCTGCCCGCGGTGGTTCCTCACCAGGAAAGTCCATAATCGCTCCCTGAAGCTCAAGGCCAATTCCTTCATGTATAACCAGGAATGGGAAGACCTGCCGAGCTCACCTGCAGGTTTCCGCCGGGCAGCCTTCTATGACAGATCCTTTCTGTGCAGCTCCGGGGCTAGAAAAGTGAGCAATGATGAGGGGCCACACAGAGAGGTTTTGGTATAAGAAACACCCTTGCAATTGACCTGTCACGAGATGGAATCCCCCGTCCCAGGAGGGGGTGAGTTCCCCACCATAGGATGTATGTAAATCATACAAGCAGTAGCTAGATACCAAACCTACCTGTGACGGAGCTGAATGACCCAAGGTCTCTTCTGTGACTGATTTCTCCTAAAGCCTTGGAAAACTAGCTTTTAAATCCATCATTACCCATGAAATCTTGCCCTATCTATGGCATTAGAAAAATCCTTCCTTCATATCGAGTTCAAGGAGCAAGTTAATCCAAGTTCCTATTCCTGTGCTCACAGATTCTGAATCATTGGGTTTTAAATTAGCGGGCTTTCCCAAGGGAATTCAAATGTTCCGACAGAAAAGGTTTGCGCCTGCCCTGGGAACACAGCCGGATAAAAGAAGAGACGCCAGCAGGCTGCCTCCCGCGCATTCCAATAGGCCCACTGCTTCGCAGAATCTCGATGTTCCAGCCCGGGAACAGTTGGTGGAGACAGAATTTCAGGAAAGGAGTTACACAGAACTGCCAGTCACTCAGACATCTGATGCTATTTCTCCAGGGACTGTGCCAAGGCTGATGTTGCCCTGACCCTTCGGAGGCTTCAGTCAAATGTCATCGCTTCCACGAAGCCTGTCCTGTCCCCTCTTCCAATTCCCCCAGCAGCACCTGGACCTTCTTGCGCACACACACCTTAACCCTGAGTGGTCGGCATCTGTCTCCCCACTATGCTGGGGCAGAAGCCAGGAGAGGGCCATTCAATGCCTGGGATAGAAACTCTGCATGAGGTTACAGGGGAGCAAAGACAACAGGACTTACCCCTCTCTTATGGTTCCTTAGATACCCTTGAGTACTTTCTGCTCTGACTGGTTTGGGGTTATTTTTAGGTCTTTGCTGTCGCCCCACCTGTCCCCACACAACAGCCTTACTTACTACGTTTCTGGTTGCCTAGTTATTGTTCTCAGAGTGGCCAGATCTCCCCCTCCCATCTACTGGCTGAGATGAGCCTCCCTGGGCCTCTAGCCTCCTTGGGATTTGCTTGGCCCCTGTGCTACCAGAAGGAAAGCTCCCTGCCCACGCAGATTCCAGGTCCCAGCTCCCAGCTCTGGGCTCCAGGCTCTGGGCTCCACCTTTGCTGCATCAGACCCTGGGCCAGCCCAGCTCCTCTCTCCCTCTGTGCCTCCACCACCCAGGCACACCCACAACTCCAGGATGGCAGAAGCCACCTCCTCCTTTTTTGGATCCTGACCTCTACAACCGTTGGCAGCAGTGAGGGGGTGCTCCACGTAAAAACACCATCAAATTAGAAGTGAGCTGAAAGGTGGGGGCAAGGATATGCTTTCTTCTGTACAAGGAGATTTTAGCAAGGAGGGTAAGAGCATCTGAGCTGCTAACTTATTGGTTGCCATTGGTCTCTCCCTCTTCTGCACAATAATGGATTCGATCTATCATTCCTTCTTAACCTGGCCCTTGGGGATGGCCCAGCAGGGGCCAAACCCCTGGTCCAGGTGGGTGTGCCAGTGGCTGCACAGGGCTGAGCACCATCCTACTGCATCTTCCTGGTCTCATCTGGGGTTGCCCCAAATTAATCCCTTAGTTGTGGGCACCATTGGAAACCACTATCCTGCCAAAAGGAGAATCCCAATAATAGATACCACACTGTCCTAAGAGTTACTTTGTCTTCTGGTGACTAAGACTTTTTTCCAGGTCGCATCTCATAAGCTGGGCCTAGCCATAGCCCAACCCCCACAGTGCACACGGATTGTTTCCCAAGAGACCCTCAGGCTCTGTTTCCGTAAAATTCTGGTGTCTCAAAAGAAATACTCAGAGATTTCTGAGCTCTACTCAGGCTAACACTGGGATTCTTTCTATGTTGTTACCATGACCTAAGAGAAAAGTACAGTTTGGTACCAAAAGCATTGTAGCATGTTGTCATTTGTGCACAGCAAAAAAACCAGGGGTGTTGAACACATAAATACCTGGCGGGAGCCCATGGATGCTTGGAAGAAGGACAGTAAAACTTCCACTAATGGGCATGATGGAGTAACTGGGATTGGACGTCACTCCTGCTGTAAACAGCTAGAAATACAGATAAAGGACGTCAAATAATTACTTGGTTTCTCCTTTTCCAAACTGATAGGCCACTTCTCATGTACCTAGCATTCCAGACATGTGGAACTCCTTGCCGTTGTTGGGACTCATGAAGGTTTCACCTCAGTGTCGTCCTTGCCTCACCTCTCTGTCTGACTAATGTGTGCTCAGCACTTTAGACAGAGCCGAGATTCTCCCTGCCCCCAGCGCCCCACCCGCCCGGTTACAATGTTCTTCTGATATCCCATAGCCTTCGATTATTACCTCTGGAAGAGATCGCATGCTCCACTCTTACTTACCTGCCTCTACTCAGAGATCACAAGCTTCTAAAGGGTAAGAATTTTCTCATATTCCATTACTCTGTTCACTAGATAGCGGACTGTCCACTACAGACTAAACTCTCAGCCAGAGAGTTCATCAGCTACATGAACGAGTGAAAAAAGGGATGAAGAGCTTCGAATCCAGATTAAGGAATTCAGAGTTTCACCCGCAAGCTATGGGAGGCAGTGGAATGAAGTGGGAGGCAAACATGAGTGTGGCCGTGGATTCTACTCCCGTGGCCAGTCTGAGAGAGCGACTGGAAACAGGGGAAAGCCCAGGAGTAAGGTGACTTACGGGGGGCGCTTAGCTTGAGCAGCTCCCAGCAATATCCCTGCCCTGTCCTGAAATGGTTAAAGTGGCCAGGGGCACATGCCTCCGCAGAGGAGAAATTTCCCTGTCCTTGCCTAAGTGAATGGCTGGGATTAAAGTGACAGCCCACCTTAGTGATGGCGGCATAATTGGTTGTTCAGCTCTGTCCTTGTCAGAGCGCTGACAGTTCTGCAGATGTCCTGTTCAGCTCTCCAAAGGTTAGCCTCAGCTGTACTGCTGTTCATTAATCATTCCTCCCTGACAGGCCTCGGTGCAGCCCACAGCTGCCACACGGGCCCCCACGGGCCCCGCCCCACCCAGCCAGGCTGGAGGCCGCCTGAGCTCCCCCGAGGGGCTGGTCCCCACATGGGAGACAGACTCTGTCCCCTCCACCCCGCCTGCTACTACTGCTGAGCGAGAAACACTGATAAAGAAATTTCCCTGGGTTCCTCCTTCCTGGAACGAGGGTCTGAATCACCTTACAAGCCATCCAGACATCCTTGACTTTATCTGCTCCTCTCCTCCACCCTCACGGAAACTTCTCATTGAGCCGAGGGCAACCTTAGCCCAAGAGTTCGAGAAAGACAAGAAGGCCAGTGGTTCCGGGCCACTTGCGCTGGGAAGACGCAGAGCCTGGCTCCGGGCCCGGGTCCTGGGCAGGCGGGGCCTAGCATTGGGGCTGTGAATTCCACCCACTGTCCAAGATGCTCATGACCCCTATTTCTGATGTGTATTTGTGCATAGGTTGGCTCTGGCCCCAGAATACCGAGGCGAGAACTCCCCTTCTGATGTCCGGGGCAGAACAAACTGTCAGCAGCCTTGGGAATTGGATTCCCTGGGTTCAAAAGAAACAAGCCCCGCTCCTCAGCCTTCTCCCCGTCCCTTTCCCTACCAAGGTCGATGTGATAGACTGAGCCAAGGGATGGTGGGTGGGATTCTAGTCATAGCAGGGAGGCTGAAGGAAGAGCTGGGGGTCCAGGTGTGGGGAGGAGAGAGTACAGAGGATAGGATGCGGGTTGGATAGAGCAGACATTGCAGTTGGGGTCAGGAACCGTGAGAGTGGAGGATGATCTGGCGGGTTGATTAGAGAAACCATTTGGCCATTCCAAGACCATGAGTGCAAGATGCCTCTGGGCATTCTGCTCTGGCTCCAAAATTTCTCCAGCCCTCTTCCCATTTCCTTTCTTCCCCCCCTTTTGTTTTTCCCCTATCATCCACGCCTGCTTTGGGCACTGTGCTTTCTTTCTCCCTCTTCTGTTTGCCGCCTTGTTTGATGCCCTGAATGGATCGAAAGGCGCTGTCAGACAACCAGATCCAGGATGAGCAATGCCACCAGTTTCCTGCCCAGCCTCCCTGCAGGAGTAAGAGCATGTTGCCCAGGCCTGGGCCTCAGCTACAGGCTGCCACTGGGATGTGAACAATGCAGGCGTCATCATTTCCCCCATTGATTAGCTGTCCACCTGCGAAGTTTCCAGAGGAGCGAACAAGGGCACTGGGAGATTAGCATTCAGCTGCGCTTTTCGCCTCCAAGCCACAAACACCTGCATTTTCACATCAGGATTGGCACACAGTCAGTCCGGAAACTGGGAGAACGCGAGCTCAGCTCTCTCCCACTCACTGCCAGGTAAGTAATGCTGCCTGACGCCAGTGCCATCTCCCACGGGACCTGGCGCCCTTTCACGTACATCGTTCTGCGTTATCTTCTCCCTAGCTTTCCAAGGAAGGTAGGATGATCTTCACTTCATATTTGAGAAAACAGAGGTATGGAGAGCTAAGTGACTGGGTCAAGATCATACAGCTGGTACATAGGCACCTTAATGCTTAAAGCCAAGTTCCTTGAGTTAGCAAATCCTAGATCCTTCCTTCTCATGGTGTTCCCTGTGACCTTACGCCAGGCTCTTTAGGAGTGCTACTGTTGACATTTGGGGCATGCTAATTTTTTGTTGGGGGCACTGTCCTGGGCATTGTAGGATGTTCAGCAGCATCCCTGGCCTCTGCCCACTGGATGCCAATAGCAGCTCCTACCCCAACTATGACACCTAAAATGTGTCCAGGCATTGCCAAATGTCCTCAGAGGAGCAGTTTTGCGTCTGGCTGAGAACCGCTGCTTTATGCTTCCCATTCTGTGGCCCTCTTTAAATGCTGTCCACCCGAGGCAAGGGGCTGTTTTCCACGCACGGGCCAGAGATTCCTCACCATGTGAGAAGGCAGGGCACACAGCAAGCTCGGACAACTCTGGAAGACTGTGCTTGGCAATGATAGTGAGGGATGAGAAGGGCATTTTTTTTTTTTAAGATTTATTTTATTGTTTTTGACAGAGAGAGATGAGAAACAGGGAGAGAGAGACAGAGAGACCGAGAGAAGGGGGAGGGCCCAGAGCAGTCTCCACAATTGCACATCATTAATTTTCTACATAGTTTCATTCTACAGGTGGGTGCAGGGCCGTGCAGGGCAGGAATCGGACCAGCTTGGGGCTGCACAGGGCAGGACCTGGCCAGGAGCCTCCTGCATGGGAGGCACACCCCTTGAACTGGGGTCCTCCCACTGGGAAGTATGCCAGGGGTGGGAGCCGAACCAGGGCCTCCCACGTAGGAGGCTCGCCCCAGTGAGAACTGAACTGGGGGCACACCCAGTTCAGTGTATGGGTCCTCATGGGCCGGGGCCAAGATTTGATCCTTCAACCCCAAGGCCGCAAGACGAGAGCTCAACTCGTTGAGCTATCCTAACATCCCGGAGAAGGGTATTTTTTTAGTAGAGATCCAGGAGATAAATATTGGAGAGAAAGGGGAGAATTAAATTAGGAAGTTGATCCAATCCTCCATCCTCCATCTTTTCATCTATCCATCAGTTCCTCCATCTTCCTGTCCATCAATTCATCCATCATAGGAAGCTGTCTGGAAAAAAATCCAGCCATAAATGCCTCTGTTTCTTGTAGTACATGGCTGGATACTTTCCAGACAGCCCTCCTATGTCTCTCCACCCAGTCTACAGCCAGGCCTTGGTATCAGGCCTGTGCAAGATGCTGTATGGGAAAAGAGTCACTCAGGGATACTTCCCATGGAGCTGTGGAAAGTGGCTGGGGTCTCAGTCCTGCCACCAACAGTCCAAGTATCTGGAGCCGACATCAGAGCCACAGTTTCCTATAAGTAAGAACAGTAATACATTCCTGGCAAAATCACAGTGAGGACATAATGAACTAATGTACCGGTATGTGAAACATGCTGTAAGTGCAATGCAAATATTACCTATTATTATAGTATGGGGAAAGGTGGACAAGTACAAAAATACCTGTAATATCAGGCATCAAGTATGAAAGGATACAATAAAAATGGGCAAAGGATTTAAACAAGGAATTCACAGGGAAAAAATGCAGACGGGGGATGCCAGATGGCTCAGCGGGTTGAGTGCTCGCTTTGCAGCTCTGGGGTCCAAGAATCAAATACTGGCCCAGCTCGTGCGGACCCATATGCATAACTGGGGTATGGCCCCCAGTTCAGTTCTTGCTGAGCGAGCTTCCCATGCGGGATGTCCCCAGTTTGGCCCCCAGCTTTCAGGGGCATGCCTCCCATGCGGGAGGCCCTGGGCCTGGTTCCTGCACTGAGCGACCCCCACCCACCTGTGTGGAATGAACCATGTCACAACTAGTGATGTACAACTACGGAAACTGCTCTGGGCCCTTCCCCTTTTCTCTGTCTCTTTCTGTCTCTCTGTCAAAAATAATAAAATAAATCTTTAAAAAAATGCAAATGTCCAATAAATATAAAAAGGATGCTCAAACTCACTCATATCTAGAGAAAGGCAAGTTAAAACCATAAAACACCATTTGTCACCCGGCGGATAGGCAAAATCTAAAATATTTACATTTAACATCTAAAAGCTGGTGAGGAAACAGGCACTTTCATACTTCCCTGATGAGCTATATCACTACATGCTGTCTGGCAATAATTGCAAAAATTAAGTCTGTCATACCCTTTGAACTGGAAGACTCTACAGAAACAAAAGCAGCAGCGTGAAAAGATAGGTGTGCAAAGATTGCAGAGCAGAAAATGGCACGGGATAAATACATACCGGCAACGTTATGAAACCATGAAAATGAGTCCTATATATGTGAATGGGCATGAAGAAGTGTCCATAATAAACGATAAGTTTTAAAAAGGTAACTATATATATGTACAATTACTTATATATATATATGTGTGTGTGTGTATATATATTTATATATGATCCCATTAAAATGAGAAGAAAAACCCTTTGTGCATGCGAACATATGAATGAGTATGTTAGTGTGAACCTAAAGAAAGGCATTGGAAGATGCAGGCAAAACAGTAGTTACCCTAGGGCGGGGGTGGTGAACCTCTGGCACGCGTGCCCAAAGTGGCACGTGGTGCAATTATTTAGGCACGCGGAGCTGTGAATACCATTTTAAAAATTATTGTTTATGTTCTTATAGACATAAAAATCATCGATACCTCTATCTCACTCGATGGGTTGGCATGCGAGTCGAGCGAAAGTATACTCTTATTTCATAAACTTTGGCACTCAATCGCCAAAAGGTTCGCCACCCCTGATCTAGGGAATGCACGGGGGTGGGGTGGGTAGGTGGGGAGATGGGGGGATGAGGGGGTGGGCGGGGTAAAACTGGAGAGGGAGAATGGGGACAAGATTAGCTTTTTCCTTATATCATTTCAGTCTTTTTTGGACTTGTGATAGGGAGCATTTTTACTTTCTAATGTGGGGAAAAGCCTCGAGCATCATAATAAAAGAATGAAAGGGATGGGAAAGTTCAGAGCAGGAGATTCCTTCCTCCATGTTGGACTTGAAAGGGTGAGTCAGCTTTAGGTCCTCCAGAAACTGGAGGTGGGGAGAATCAGGTCTGAGATGCTGAATAGAAAGCTCGAACATTTAGATCATGGATAAGTTTGCAAATCTGCAAGGGAGCTGGGAGTATGGTCCACTCCAGCCAGGCTGGGCTTTATCATAGACAGAAAAAGAATGGCTGCCCAACAACCAGCCCTGGGGCTACAGAGTCGAGGATAAGGCACAGCCATGCTCACCCCCAGCTCGACTAGAGTGGGCAGCTGATGTATCTCCCCAACAACCTTACGGAGGAACCTTTTTCTGCAGCCCCCACCAATGCTGGAGGAGAAAAGAAAATTGCAAAGCCAGTTGGAAAACCTTCCTACTTTGTCTTTAGTATGAAAGAAATGCAAAGGTGATGAATTAGGCAAATTGTTTGATGTCAGGTTGTATGCATCAGAATGATTCAGGGCCTGGAATGAGTAATAGTAATGCGGAATAGCTGTTACTAAGAGTAACCAAATTAGCATTATCGAAAAAGACAAAGGAAATGCCTGTGGCCAGCCTGCACCCCATCCCTGAGCTTGCCCCTCACCCTGCACATCCTGGCTTCTGCACAGAGGCAGGGAGGGAGACTGAGGGAGACTCTACTCCTCATCTGCAGAATCCCTGTGAGGGTGGGGAGAGGAGGAAAGCTGGAGCTTCAACAAGATCGAAGAATGTTTGCATCCATTTTCTTATTGGAGCCCATTCTAAGCAGGCCATTGGCATTGACTCCATTTCACAAAAGGGATATAGAAGCCCAGGATCGTCAAAGGTTTGCCCAGGCACGGCCACATAGCTGGTAAGTACTAATATCTTGCTTTAAACTTTGGCCTCAGAAATCTGAATCCAGGACCCAAGTCCCTGTACTTTCCATGGAACCTCCATTTCAAATGATCTACTTCTCTCTCCAGCCATTAGCATAAAAAGTAGGAACTAGACTGACACATAAAAGAGAAATGGGGAGAATGTGCAAGACCTTTAGGGGCAGATTACAGCTCCATAGACCCGTTAGGCTCTGCCCGTCACAGATCAGACAGGCCCTGTGGCCAGGTACAGGGGTTGCAGGGTATTCGGAAGACATTTGGCCTCTTCTGGCCTTCCTGCTCTGCTCCATGTGACCCCAGCACATCAGTTACAGTTGAGGGTCCTAGGGCAGCCCCTGAACCATCCAGGACTACTGGTTCACAGGCTAGCCACAGAAAGTGACTGTTTGTGGATCAGGAAACAAAGAAAGCGTGTGTGGGTTGCCAGCAGGCCCACGGAGTGTCACTGGGTGTATTCGTTTCCTGGGGCTGCTGTGACAAACTATCACAAGCTGGTGGCTTAAAACAACAGAAATGTATTCTCTCGCCGTTTTGGAGGCCAGAAGTCCAAACTCAAGGTGTCAGCAGGGCTGTTCTCCCTCAGAAGGCTGGAGGGAGGAAGCATTCTCTGCCTACCTGCTAGTGGGTGCTGGCAATCCTCAGCGTTCCTTGGCTCTGCCTGCCTCACTCCAATCTGCCTCCATCCTCACAGGACCATCACATGTGTTCTGTGTGTCTAACTCTTCTTATAAGGACACTCGTGATTGAATTTAGGGTCTGCTCAAATTTAGTGTGACCCCATTTTCCCTTTGTTGCGCCAGCAAAGACTCTTTCCAAATAAGGGTGCATTCATAGGTACCATGGGTCAGGACTTCAGCATGCCTTTTGGGGGGATTCAATTCAATCCACAACACTGAGAAGGCCCCGGGACAACTGCCCCTGAGGCCCCCAGAGACACCCCCTCAGGGCTCCAGATGCAGGGAGGATGAGCAGTCAGCCAGGGATCCTTGAGAGAACCCCACTCTTGAGTCCATAATCCCACTGCAAGTTTCCTCCCAATATTCCCCTGCGAGATAGGGCGATTCCCTGCCACTGAAATACCTACTTTTCTCCCATAAACTTGCCTCATTTTAGCATTAAAACTCAAAGAATAAAGATGCTTTGGAGATTCCTTTGGTTGGAAAGTAGAACATACATTTCTCCCATGTGCTGGGCCAGCCTAGTCACTGTGATCCTTTTTATTTTTCTTCTGAAATAGCCACCTCCTGTCACTGGGATAAACCAAGTGTGCCCCAGACACACAGAGGACACCTGAATTTAAATGACTGGTGCATTCCTAAGAGAACTTAGGTTAGACCCTGAAGAAACCAGAGCAGGAAACACCCGTCTCCTGTTTGTAAGACATGGAAATGCTCCCTCAGTGGGGCCGGCCTGCCTGAGTCATCGCCCTGTGGGAAGGACGGGCCAGCTGTCCCACCACCTGCAGGGGTTTGAATTTCTCTGCAAAGTCACATTCATGCATGTCAGACAGACCCATGGAGGTGGCTGGGGTCGGCATGGCAGCTCTGCCCTGCCCCCCTCCCTTCTCCTCTCCAGTCACCCTCCCAGGCAGGGAGCTCTCCGGGCCAAGTCACACACCTCTGTGCTGAAAGTCCTCCTGAGGGGCACAGGCCCTGGGGGATGGGGCCCGTGGTAAATATCCTGACCATGTGGGAAGAGATGAAGGGGTTCGAGGTCCTTGCATTCTGAAATAATCAGCTGTTATGGCTATGCTAATTAGATCAACACTAGCTCAGCGTGTGTCAATTGAGAAGACTGGGCTGTGTGTGTGTGTGTGTGTGTGTGTGTGTGTCAGAATTACATCCTGTCCTTTCCTGACTACATGAGGCCCTCCCACACTGCTGAGCACGCCAGAGGACCCCCAACATCCTGGAAACATGTCCGATCCAATGCTTGCAGAGATCTGCTCATTCCCCCATGTGAGCGCTGTGCTCTTGTGGGCAACAACTATGTACAGATCGCATCGCTTACCTCTTTACAAGGGAAGTACATGCCACGCATGCTTGGAGCAAGAGGGAAATCTGAGAAGTGAGTTGGGGGCTGTCCAGCTCTGCTTCCCATCTCATTCCATGGCCCTGCTAATCCTCACTTGTGCCCTCAGCCTCCCAGCCTCCCTTTCAGAAACCTAACCCTGAGCTCAGATTGGGGAAATTTGAGAAACTCTAGCCAATGTTAGGGACTCAGCACGAACAGAACATGGTTGTGTGAGTGTGGCCTTGACCTTGTTTCCCAGTTGTCCGTGGGTCCCAGGCCTTGCTCCCTTAGCCTGAGCTCCTTAGATATCCTGTGTGTGACCGTGTAACCTCTTGGATTGGAATCCAGCTTGCTTTTTACTCTCTCCCCCAGGGTTGTGGTCGTAGGGAAACTCAGATCAGAGGTCAGGACATTGCCACCTGGCAACAAACCTCCCTTCTCCTTGCAGAGTGGGTCAGGAGGGGTGGGGAAGAGGAATGGTTACTCCATTTCTGCTGCCCAAGCCTCCCCAATCTGCCAGTCCAGCTGTAGTGACCCTGTGTGTGTCCTGCTGTACCCCAAGGCTAAACAGATTTCACAGTATTTGGCCAGCACCGAAGTGAGTTGTCTCTGCTACCCATTTCTGGCCCTTTCTTGCCCACTGAACATGCAACAGCTGGTTGTCAGAACGTTTCACCGGGTGGGAATAAACAGAAAGTCCCATGCTGTTAGTCCAAGGTTTGGGGACCTAGCAGAGCCCTTAAGATTATCTAGTCAGGGAGGCCGGATGGCTCGGTGGGTTGAGCATTCACTCTGCAGCCCTGGGGACCGAGGATCGAATCCCGGCCCTGGCCCGTGCGGACCCATGTGCTGAACTGGGGAGTGCCCCCAGTTCGGTTCTCACAGGGGTGAGACCCCGGCCCAGTTCCTGCCCTGTGCAGCCCCGCCCACCTGTGGAATGAAACTATGTGGAAAAAACCAATGATGTGCAACTATGGAGACTGTTCTGGGCCCTCCCCTTCTCTCTGTCTCTGTATCTCTCTCTCTCTGTCAAAAACACTAAAAATAAATCTTAAAAAAAAAAAAAAGATTATCCAGTCCAATGTGCCATTTTACAGATGAGAAAACCGAGTCCCCAAAGCTGGACTGGGCAGGGAGGTAAGATCACCAGCAGGAACATATTCATCAGTTGCGTGTGCTGAGAGCTACTCTAGACTAAGCAGCAGAGATACGGCCTCTGCTCTTGGGGAGCAGTGTCTGCAGGAGGACAGACCAAGGTCAGCAGAGGAGATGCCAGGACAGTGGGCCATGGAAGCGAGGTCAGAGGCCCCTGACTCCCTGGGGAGCACGGGGAGGTTGACTGGCGGCCAAGGAAATGTGGTGTGCACCTTTGTGACAGTATTTGCCCCACTCACGGTGTGAGTGCAGTGCATTTCACCTCTTCATTTCCAAGACCAACCCAAACTCAATATGGCAAGAGTTTGAACCAGAGAATTCGTTATGAAAGCTGCATATTGAGGCGTCTGAAATTGATGGCATGTGATGAGGAAAGGGCTTTATTTTTCTCCAACCACTGCCTTCAAACATGCTCTGTTTGATTTCTCTTCCCTGTCCCCTGATACCATTTTTGGTAGAACTCAGAGCTGTCCTCTCCCTTGTAGTCATGAGAAAATGCTCTGTTTGGTAATTAAGACTTATTTTCAGATATTAAAAACTCCAAACCTGGGGATGCTGGGATAGCTCAGCGATTGAGCACTTGCCTCACAATTCTGAGGTCTAGGGTTTGATTCCCAGCCCCGGCCTCTGCAAACCCATATGCTGAACTGCGGCGTAACTGGTAACCACTGGGATGGCAGCAAAGGTTCTCACCTCCCATGCAGGAGGCCCCTGGTTTGGTCCCAAACCCACGCAGCACCACATCCACCTGTGTGGAATGAAACCATGATGAAACCACATTCAGCAGAGATACGGCCTCTGCTCTTGGGGAGCAGTGTCTGCAGGAGGACAGACCAAGGTCAGCAGAGGAGATGCCAGGACGGTGGGCCGTGGAAGCGAGGTCAGAGGCCCCTGACTCCCTGGGGAGCACGGGGAGGTTGACTGGCGGCCAAGGAAATGTGGTGTGCACCTTTGTGACAGTATTTGTGACAGAATGAAACCACAACTAATGATGTACAGCTATGGAGACTGCTCTGTCCTGCATTTCTCTCTCTCACTGTCTCTCACCTTCTCTCAAACAATAAAGTAAATCTTAAAAAAAAAAAAATTCCAAAGCTATCTAAATCAAAATCACCCAAATTAAAACTTCAATCTTGTATGTTATTCAAAACCATTTCACTTTGCCCTGCTCAGGACTCATCCCTAGATCTGAGAAGGGTTGTGGTCTCCTGGCCATGAGGAAGGGGTGTGGTCTCCTGGTCATGGGGAAGGGGTGTGGTCTCCTGGTCGTGGGAAAGGGGTGTGGCCTCCTGGCCATGGGGAAGGGGTGTGGTCTCCTGGCCATGGGAAAGGGGTGTGGTCTCCTGGCCATGGGGAAGGGGTGTGGCCTCCTGGCCATGGGGGAGGGGTGTGGTCTCCTGGTCATGGTGAAGTGGGTAGTCTGTTCTTTTACTCCTGTTCCTTCTCATTCTCATCTTTCTGCTGCTCTGGCTATTCTAGAATCAGAGCAGGAGTGGGGATTAAAAGGAAAGAGCAAAAGTCCTATCTTTAGCTTAACTGGGGCTACACTTCTTCCTTGGCCAGTGCTGTTGACATTGATGCCTTTGATGTGACAAGTCTTCAAATACTGGCTTTCCCATTGAGTTTCCTTCTGGGACCTCCATCCAGAAGTGTCACGACGTGAGTGATGTGTGCCCTCTGGCTGACCTCTTACAATCCTCCTGCCACCCCAGGGCCTCTACAGGTGCAGTCCCTTGCCTGGAAAGCAGTGTCTTCACCACCGAAGACTGCCTAAGCCGAGCCATCCCCTGAAGCATCCACTTCCCTCATGAGATACTCGTGTGTCCTTGCCATGTTCAACAGTGACACATGCAGGCTGACCATCCATGGTCCCACCTTTGGCCTCCCAAGTGACTACAACCACCCCTTGCCTTCAGAATTCTCTATGTGCCTGCTTCTATATTCATGTAGTCCAGGGGATGAACGCCAAGCTCTCCAAGTGGACGTCACTGGGCAGGCTTGGAAGCTTCTGTAGCTTAGAAGCTATCTGATCAGAGAGTGAAGTGCCCATTTGTACCTCAGGCTCTGAGTAATTCCCTTGGAAGTGCTGTCCCTTGGCTTGTGGTAGGGGGAATACCTTCTCCCCTTGTCTTCACCCTGGGGCAGAGAGGGGGATGGCACAGCTCTCCTCACTAAGCCAACAGCTCACCGCTCCTCCAAATCCCCTCCTGTCTATGTGGGCTGAAGGTGAATGGCAGGGAAAAGCCTGGGGACCAAGTTTAACCCTCTTTCTGGAGGCTCCAGACAGGGCATCTGGCAGCTACTGTTTCCATCTGTGGTACTTTTACCGACATTTCAAGACAGCAGGAAGATAAATGCAGCCTCCTATTTCACTTACATGATTGCTCTCATAGGTGAGGGTAGCTGGTTTAAGCCCTAGACTTTAGCAACCATTTAGCCCATCTCCCGCAGTTGCAGATGAGAGTCTGAGGTCCAGAAAGGTGAAGAACTTAACAAAGTGTGGGTCAGGGCAAATCTGGGGACAGCTCTGATTTCCTCCAGAGGGTCTGACCCGAGACCTGGGTCCCACCTCATGCTTTTCCCTGGCTCATCTCCACCAGACCAGTGAATCACCGTACAATCCTCTGCTTCCTGAAAGTCAGGACTTCTGGAAAAGGCCAAGACCTGGTGTTATGGTGTGGAATGGGAGCCGGAGGGCAGAGTGGAACTCAGGCTCCAGGAAAGGGAGCAAAAAGCGAATGCCAAGCGGGTCAAGAGCCCTGAAGGGGAAATGTGACAGTAATTAAGGAGGAAGCTGGCCTTCTCGTCCTGGGTCATGACCACTCCCTATACTCTCTGTCGAGGTCACTTGAAGTGGAAGATTGTATCCGGCCAGACACTGGAGGCACAAGCCCAGCAAAGTGTTCAGGACAGATTTATTTAATTCCCTGCCCCTATGGAAATGCCCGCCACTATGGTTTGGAAGCCACAACTGCATTAGCCGTCTGGAGCTCCCATAAGCACAATCAAGCCATAATCAAGGATCTTCTGTGATTGTCCATTATCTGCCTCTCAGCCAGAGAGGCACGTTCTTGGGGGACAGCAATGAGAGAGCTGTGTTCCTGGCACTAATTACACGCTAGCCTGCATCTGTGTCCCGCCTGCGGCTGTCAGGAGCCAGCAGGCCCCCCTGGGATGGCGTGCCCGCCTCTGCGCAGGTGACCCGCGCGCGCTCGGAGCATGGATAGTCCATGCAGATCGGTCTGAATGTGGCTTCCCAGGCAGACAGGTCTCGCCGGTTTAAATGTGGCCGTATGTTTTACACTGAGAAACTCCGGGTGCTTGGGAAGGGGCTACTGCTGGGTCACAGATAATTGGTGGCAGGAGCCCAGAGAACATCTGGAGATGCAGCAAAAACAGCCAGATGGGCAGCTCGTGAGGACAGCCGGGATGGAGAGAGGAAGCCAGGGCCAGAAGCAGCAGCCAGTCCCCATGCCCCCACAAAAGGCCATCCTTTGGGGCCGGGAGCAGGGGCGAATGGAGAACAAGCCCCACCACCATCTGGCTTCAGCTGTATGCTCTCTCTCAGCCTCCACTTTGTGTGTCCTCAGCTCCACCCAATGGACTCCCCGGTCCCGCACGTCCCTTCTCTTTGTCTGCTTGCTCGCTCACCGCCAACACTGCACGTCCACACTTTATCCAGGGCCAGCTTCTAAGGCCACAGCTGCTACAAAGCCTTCATGTTCACTCAGGCAGGATGTGGCCTCTCCGTCTGCTTCTCTGCCACACGCACGCTCAGCCTGCCTTCCGGCACTGTCTGTGCTGCGGCCATGTGTCCAGCGGACTAGGGTTCCCTGAGAACAGACGCTGCCCCCCACCCCAGCTGCAGTTTTCTTTTAAGAAATACACAAAATGACATCAAAGCTCAGGGAAGAGTGAGACCCTCACCTGTGGACCCTCTCACTGGAACACATGATTGTTAAATTTTTGTTAGAGCTTCACTTTGGTTTTTTTTAAATACATTTTTTTTTTTAATTTTTTGACAGAGAGAGAGAGAGAGAGAGATACAGAGACAAAGACAGAGAGAGAACTGAACTGGGGGAACTCCCCAGTTCAGTTCTCTTTCTGTATCTCTCTCTCTCTCTCTCTCTCTCTCTCTCTCTCTCTGTCAAAAATAAATAAATAAATAAATAAATAAGAAAAAAAAAAGATGGGACTATTACAGATAAGGTTGGTATCATATTACTATAGCTATTAAGAGAATATAAAAGCAGTAAATAGCTTTGAAGCTTGAGTCTCTGGGTTCAAATTCCAGTTTTGACACTTATTAGCCAAGTGACCATGGACAAGTTGCTTAATCCTCTGTGCCTCAGTTCTCATACCTGTAAAATGGGTGTGGCACATTGTCATGAAAATTCAGTAAGTTAACACATGTGAAAAGGTCTTAGAACAATGCCTGTCTGACACAAGGTCAGCATGCAATAAATGTTGGCTGGTATTTGTCTTCTATTCCTGGACCTCTTTCTCACAGCCCAATAGTCAACCTTGTCATGAATTCACTTTATACACTTTCAGTCCCTGCTTTGTACTTTTACTTCCATATGTATATATTCATGAAAAATATATAGCATTTTTTGGGTATGTTCTATTTAACTTATATAAATAGTGTATTGGTTAGTACGCTTTGAGTTGCAAATATAGAAAGCCCAACTTTCACTGAGTTAAACTTTAAGGAGGATTTACTAGCAGGGAGGGTTTCGTGATTTATCTGCTCCACCATGTCCTTGAGGACCCAATGTCTTTTTTGGCTCCTGGCTCTTGTGTCCCTGGTGTTAATTTCATTCCAGGGCCAGCTGCCCCTCTCGGACCACGTGCCTCCTGCCCATATCCTGGAGACAATGGAAGTCAGTCGGAAAGTGCTCTAAGAAAAGAGAGGAAACATCTTCCCCAGAAGCTCCAACAAAGTTCTCAGCTCTCATGGCCTCAAATGGTTCATGCAACCATCCCAGAAATGGACGTTATGACCATGGTGGGATTATATCAATCAGCCTGGGCCCTGAACATGTCCCTGCTGTAAGAGGAGGGAAGAGGCAGCGTCTTTCCAAGCACACAGGTTGCTGCAGAAACCTGCATAAAATTATATCAAGAGAAAGGAATGGATGCTGGGAAGGCAACCAGGTTTTCTGCAAATGACATTTGCCACTTACTAGCCAAGCATTTATTGCTCAGCATCTTGCTTTTCTCACTCGGTGTTTTGTTTTGAGATCTATTCATTTGTTACACAGAGGTCTAGTGTATTCCTTTTAACTGAGGAATACCCATCTATCATATAAATAGGCCACATTTATTTGGCCATTTCCCTATGGATGGGTCTTTCACTGGTTCCATGGCAAACCAGGCTGCAATAGGTACCTGTGCACATGTCTTCTTATGGACCATCTCAGTCATCTTCGTGCTTGCCTCTGGCGCCTTCCCCAGTGGTCAAGGCCATGGGAGAGCTCAACTAGTCCTTATGGAAAGAATGACTAAGTGAGGGGTTGAGTGGATGTTTCTTTTCCTTCCAGCTATTGAATGGGTCATATAGGATGCGGGTCATGGAACTCTACAGTGTTAGAATTCAAATGGAGCCTTTCATTTTACAGTGGAGCAAACAAAGGCTCAAAGAAGGACATGACTGATCTGAAGATACCCACATCTGGGCAGAACTGGACTTAAACTCAAGGTCACTGAGTCCAGACAGGGCTCCTCACTCCCCTAGATTGTATCCCCCACAGCTCCGGGCTGCTTGGTCACTCCTTTATTCGGATTGTTTTACTATTATGATCTAGAAGCTCTATATATTCCGCTGTGGGTTTTCTACAGCCTTGCACATGCTTGTCTACCTGGTGGGTGTATGAGCTCTCACAGGTGAGGCTCAGGTCTGATACTTCTCTATTAGCCAAGATCAAGGCTGAGTTCAGATATGCCCCCATACTCTCTTGGGGGAAGAACCACCTGGCAAGGGGTGGCCCAGAGCCACAGAATCTCTGGTGGGAGAAGCCATCAAAGACCTTCTTGCCCAGTTCCTGGGCAAGTATCACCACTTACACTTTCTTATGTGTTGCTTCTTGGCCTCTCCTGGGATAAGGAAGGCACTTACAACCTCCCTCAGTAGCCACTATGTTTGTGGAAAGCTCTGTTTGAAAGCCCCACCTGATTCTTACACTTACCCAGTGCTATCACCCTGCCTTCTGGAGTCACTGAGAATACAGCCATATCCATTTTATATGTGTCAGTCTTTCTAAATACCTGAGGGAGTCCGAGTCTGCTCTTCTTCAGGGGAAAAAAGTTCTCCAGTTCCCAAATCCACACACACACTCACACATACCTACACACACCCTTCAGTGCACCGATGGACACCTTGATGCATTTAACAAATTATTAAATTAATAAATTATTTATGAAACAAATTAATGCGTGAGATCATTTTAAAATGGAAGAGAAACTAAAAATAAATAATAATATGGTTTGATTTGTGAAAATCAAAGAGCATTATTATCCCTTTCCTTCCTCCAACTGCAGTATGCCTCTTCAGGAAGCCCGAAATGCCCTTGGCTTTGAGACATTCCACAGTCCCTCATACTGTCAGCTGCTCCTGAACTTGTAGAAACTCACTTCCCGAAGCCTTTCACTGGAACAGCTGGTCTCTTTTTTTACTGGGAAAGTTAAGGCAAGAGCAAGACAAAGAGCAAGGTGAGGTGTGTGAGTGCATGCCAGCTCCACAGGAGGCCCCAAGATAACACAGCATTGACCTGGGGCATCAACTTCACTTGGAATTTTAGTTGGGGTATTGGGGGAACAATACAAAACTTCTTTTAATATAAAAATAAAATTGGATATATTATAGAGGAGAATGAGAAATCTAAATTCCTGTTAAAGATGAAACAGAAGACCTAAAGAAAATTTTATTGTTCTATAAAATGAAACCACCATTCATTCAGTGAGTGAGTCAGTCATTCCGTCTTTCAATGTCATTCCTCTATGTTGTCACTGTTCCAGGCATTGAAGATACAACAGCGAACAAAACAAATAAAAGTCATTGCCTTTGGGAGCTTACATGTTAGCAAAGGGAGCGAGGCAACAAACAAAATAAATAAGAAACATATATGGTATGTTATTAATAGATGGCGATAAGTGGTATGAAGGGAAATAAAACAGGGAAGGAAAGGGAATAGGAATGTTGGCAGGAATGTGGAAATGAGTGTGCACAGGAAGACACCATTGGGGAAAGAGCTGAGGAAGGGAGGGGAGCTTGGAAGGCACGCAAGTGGGCCACGAGGAAGGAGCAGGTTCAGGGAAGAGTAAAGAGGAGGTCAGCTTCAAGCGGTTCAGTTTAACGTGCCTAGGGGAAATCCAGGCAGGTTCCAGAAAAAAGATGAAAACCACAGAGCTCAGGAAACACGTCCAGGTTGAATTTGAGGTAGACATGTGTAATGGTCAGCAGAGAGGATACCATTAAATCAGAAGAGTAGTCGTCTTCTAAGAGAATCCAGAGCATAGTTGGAACTGGCACCCGTGGACTTGGTCTGGCACGGGCATATGGTAGAGCTGACCAGACGTCCCATTTTAAATAAGACAGAAAACAACCGTACTGTCCCAGTTCAAATGGTGCATATAGTCAGCCTAGTCTCACCGGGCTAAATTCAAGGTGGCAGTAGGCAGAACATACATGCCATTTGAAGCAGGACAGTTGCCGTTGTTTTCTGTCCTGTTTAAAATAGGTCAGCCTAATATGGTATCTGGTCTCATAACTGTCTGAAATACAGGGCTTCAGAGCTTAGGTCCTGAAGTCAGGTCCTGCCCAGCGTTTACTATAATAGCTATGCGACTTTGAGCAACTTACTTAACTCCTCCATGCTTCCATTTATGTATCTGTAATAATAGTACATGTCTCATAGGGTTGTTGTGAGGATTCAATTAGTAATTTCATAGATTCAATCAGTAAATTCATGTAAAGTGATTAGAAAAGTGGCTGGCTCTACAAATGTTAGCTGTTGCTATTAGAATTATGACTGTAATTATTAGGTATTTACCTTGGATCAAATGCTTTCTAGGTTTCCTAGTCCCTGCAAGCCCTTTCTGTTTATTTATATAACTTGTCTAGTTCTTGTCAGCACCTGAGTTTGTGACCACTGGTGTGGAAAAAGGACAAGGACAGAAATTGGAGGTTGACTATAATTCATGGGGCCAAAAACAGAAGCATATTTTCAATGTTTAGAATCTATTTTAGAAATGTATTGGTATATGGTGTGAGGCAGGGATCCAACTTAATGTTTTTGCCAAAGAGTAAGCCAGTTATCCTAATATCACGTACTGAGCCATCCATGTTTCTACACTGTTTTTACATGTCACTGTTATGACATCTGCATGTTTTTCATATACTTGAGCTGAATCTTTAAATTGGTTCCATGGATCTGTTGGTGGGTTCCTGCAACAGTTACACAGCTCCATGAGGCAAGGCATGTTGTTTTATATCATCACTGTAGTCAAAGTTTTAGAATAGTACCTTGCACATAGTAGGCTCTCAAATTGTTATTGAAATGGTGACTCAATAAGTGAATGTTATTGCATTTTTGTAATTTTAAGAAATATCTGGTTGAGCAAGTCCCACATTTTTAAGTCTGCTTTGACAAAACTCTCAGCTCTAGCCTCGTGCTGTTATTATCCCTAAAGGAACCCAGAATGAGGAGGGAGAAATCAGCAGGAGACGAGGCTAGAGAGGCAGTGGGCGACAAGCCATCAAGAGTCATGTACCCAAGCCAAGGAGATCAAACTCCACTCTATAAGCCATTGAAGGCATGAAGGCAGGACAAAAATGGGCAGATAGATATTTCAGTAGATTTCTCTGAGGGTCCTGGGATGAGTAAATTTGAGGAGACAAGACTGGAGATCTAGGCTAGAAAGTCATTAAGAGGAAAGAGTAGACTTGAGCACTTACTTAGCAGGTACAATCAGCAGGCTGCAGAATGTAACCTGATTTGCCTGGCAGAGGTAATAAGGCTGAAGGAGGTGAGGATGCTCTCCAGTTGCCTGGCTGGAGTGGCTGGGTGAAAAGTAGAGACCAGAGAAGGATCGGGTTGGGGGGAAATGCAGTTCTGTTATGAACTTGGTAGGTTTGAGGCTCCGTGGGTCCTGTTTAGAATGCAGTTGGGCCAGAAATACAGACAAGAGATTTGGAGACAAAGGTTTTCAGGTAATGAGGGGTTAAAATCCTAAGTAAGATGAGGCAGCCAGGACAAGGTGTTGTCCAAAAATAAACTGTATGGAGAATATTAAAAATGTTTGAGTGCTTATTAGGAAAAGGACATTGAGCTAAGTGTTTTATATTCATTATCCCATTTAATTCTTGCTGTAACAACTATTGTTACCCCTTTTTAGTGATGAAGAAACTGAAGCTGAGCTTAAATAACCTTCCATAGTTGCAGAGCTAATGAAAGGTGGGTCTATTTCAATGCCAAGTTCATGCTTTTAACCGCTAGGGCTAGTCTTTCACTGAAGGCAGTAGCCCCATAGACCTACTTTCACCTCCCATTCCTGGGCTTCAACTGCTATCTGACTCCATCCCCAGCCGTGGATTTATTTTATAGGTTCAGAGATAAACTTGCAGCCTGGGGAGCAGAGGAAGCTACTTTGTATCCCTCTCTTTTTTAAGCAGTCAGAGACTCAAAGTCCTGAAGTCTCCAGCAAGTTCCTATATAATGTAAACCAAGTCACAGGGGTCCAGCTAGCTCTCTGCCTCATCACCCTGAAGCCCATGTGAGCTGTGTAAGCAGAAGAGCTGGTGAGAAGGAAGCAGACACCCCTGAGTGTCAACCTTCTTTCTCAGTGACCCATGGCTGCCTGCCTCATAAATGTTAGAAAATTACTGCTGAGCATCCAGCCTATGCGCTCTTGCATTCTATTTAATAGATGCAAATGCATGATTAATATTTTCCTTCACTGATTCTGATTTCATTCTGTTAGTGATTATACTGATGGCAACAGTTGAGGGGATTAAAAATCCCGTTTAATTCACATTAGATTTTTTTTTAACTTTGCTGATAAATTTTAAATGTCAAGTGCTTTGGCGTCTTCCACAAGATGCAGAGGCCAAATGAAGAGGTCAACAGTAGTAGCAAGGAGGCTAGGAAACAGCTCTGAAAGTGGGAGCTCAACCAATGACCCATATTCTGCACAGTCCAGGAAAATGGAGCACCAAGCCTGACCTGGGACAAGCACTCAGCTCCCAGTGGCTCCTGGACCTAATATTCACTGTATCTTTTCCACTTAACGATTCACAATAATGAAGGCTCTAGGGAGACCTTGCAATTTAAAGACTTTCCTTAGGGAATTCTTTCGTAAGGCAAATACTTATCCCTTAGTTGATCTCTTTATAAGTGGTGTGTGTGTGTGTGTGTGTGCGTGTGTGTGTGTGTGTGTAACTGAGTAAAACAGGGCAGACAAAGAAAACCTATGATTTTCTCACTTCTACACTCCTCCCTTCCCAACGCAAATTCTATTAGTCTGTCCTTCAACCCAGTGATGAAAGTTCCATGAGAAGAACCCAGAGCCTCTATGTACCCCCTCCCCCCACTCTGGGGGTTGTGTGACTGAGAGTCCATCTGGCAAATGAATACCTGAGCAATGAGTTTGTGTTGTGTTTTAGCTTACCCACACATCCAGAGTATGGCTTCTATTGTTTTGTATTGATGGCCAGTCCTCTCAGAGAAGAGATGGCTTTAGCCAGAAAGTGTGCTCGCTCACTCATTCAGACTTGCTGGGCGTGGGGGGAGGCAGGAGCCTGAAGTTCAAGTCCCACCTCAAAGCTTCCCCTGCCTCTCACTGCTGCCCTCCTCCTTCAGTCGCCGGGGGTGTCCCTGCTTGTTTCCTGAGGCTTTCTCCTACCCATTCTCCACACCCACACTGGGGGGGCCATGGGCAGATGTCACTGATGACAAAGGCCAGTTGCAGGGTAAAGTGGTTCTATTGATTGTCATCAACTAAGCTCCGGGGCTAAAACCCCTGTAATCAGGCCTTGACCCCTCCTCACTGTCAAGTGTCTCCCCATCCCCCCCTCGGCTGAACCCCGGGATCCCGTTGCTGGAAGCTCTCCTGCCACCAGCAACAGCCTGGTTTCTGACTATCTATTATTGCAATGAATTGTGTGCAGCGTCTGGTCTCCACTACTGTGCCAAGAGTTCATGTGGCGAAGTCCTACTTTCTCTGCAACACCCTCTCCATCCCCACCTCTTGCTCTTTGCGATGTTCTTCAGTGGACAACACAATCATCTGTGTAGGTTAAACAAACAAACACACCCATATGCTCAGACTTTGCCCCAGACCACCTGGTGAGACTGGGCACTTTTCTCACAGACAGCTCCACAGGTGATTCTATGTAACCTCTGGGTTCAGAACCTCTGCCCAAGGGCATGTTGGGCTCAGAAAGAGAGAGAGGGAGAGAGAAAAGAAGTTGCATAAAAGAACTCCTTGGAACGACTCTAAATTTCCACATGCTCGCGACTTTATTTCACATACCTGACCAGGTACAAGGTCTACTTCTCTTGCCCCTTGACCACTTGTTCTCGCCAAAGCTCTGAGATATCTTCAAAAGACACGAGTTGGAGCTTGTCGCCACCCTGCTGAAACCCACCCCATGGTTTCCACTGCATTTAGAAGACAGCGTTCCTTGCCACGGCCTTGCCGCTGAGCCGGCCCCTGCTCAGTGTCCAACCTCAGCACACACCGCCCTCCTGCTGTCTGCTGTGCTCCAGCCATACCAGGTCTTGCTGGTCCTTGACCCTGTCGTGCGCCTTGCTCTTCCTCATGCCATCCCAGGGCATTTGCCTTAGAATGTTCTGCCCATTGTTATCATCGGTTCTGTCTCTATGTCTAGTATCAGCTCAAATGCCACCTCAAATAGACCCTCCTTGACTACTAATCTAAGTGGCAAGTCCCCCACTCACACTGTGATGTGAGCCTATTTTATTGCCCCCATAACACTTCTCATGATCTGAAATTATCCTTTTCTTTGAGCTGTTATGTGCCTGTGACTACCTGTCTTTCACCCACTAAGAGGTGAGCTCTAGAGAGGGCAGGGGTCTTATCTGTTGTGTCTGCTGCACATCACAATGGTGTCTGGCACAGTGCCTGGTACATGGTAGGCACACCTTAAAATGTTGGTTGGATGGATGACTTATGTTGCTCTTATTGGTAAATATGATTTATTTTCAATAATTTATTCAGGAACTTGTAGCAAAAAGTGGACTTTTTATATTTAAATTACAAGGAAAAAGAAATGCAATTTGGCTGATTTAAGTGTATACTTTGTTAACCAATATTTCTAACTAGAAGTTCCAACAATGTTACTTTAATTAGCAAGCATCTATTATTAGTACATCGATTATATGCAAAGTAAACTGCCAATATCCCTGAAAACGTTTTGTGCCCTGAAGCAGCTAAAACCTCCTGCCCCCACTATATAATTTTGTTTATAGGACGTTTTTGTTTAGCCGTCTCTTAATTCATAAGCAGTATAAAAATTACTATCAGTCTTGCACCAGATGAATTATCACACATTGCAAATCACTGAAAACCCAGTTATTAAGTGGTAGAATCTCAGAATATATATGACAAGTATAAGATGGATTAACCCAAATCACACTTGGGAAACATGAAGCTGTTCCATTTTATTTTTTAAAACCTTAGCACCTTCTTCATATACATTTGTGGTAGCACTCAGAATGACTTTTTATTTAATTAATTAATTAATTAATTTATTTATTTATTTATTTTATTGTTTTTGACAGAGAGAGAGGGAGAGAGAAATATACAGAGACAGAGAGAGAACTGAACTGGGGGAGCTCCCAGTTCAGCATATGGGTCCACACGGGCCAGGGCCGGGATTCGATCCCCGGTCCCCGGCGCTGCAAATGAGTGCTTAACCCACTGAGCCATCCCGGCTCCCCCAAGAATGACTTTTTAAAGAATGACATCACAAACAGGCCATCACCAGGAAGGAGATAAGCTTCTGACACTGAAGTTGAAGGTCAGCTCTCACCACCTGAAACAAGCCTTCCTCCCAGATCTTGAGGGCCAGGGATTAACTAAAGATGATTCTGAGACTTTGTAGACCAGATATAGAGGCGTGAGGAGTGAGTCAGTGGGAGAATGTGATTTCCCAAAGAGGCTCCAAGTCAGGGGTGAGGGGGCATCATAACCTAACTTTTTGTGGAAGAGATATTTGCACATTCATGTTCATACAACTTTATTTATAATAACCAAGAGGTGTCAACAACCCAAATGTCCATCAACGGATGAATGGATAAACTAAGTGTGATATATATACAATGGAATATTATTCTGCTTTTAAAAAGAATCAAGTTCTGACATGCTGCAACGTGGGTCAACCTGAGGACATTATACTAAGTGAAATAAACCAGCCACAAGACCACTGTCTGATTCCACTCAGATGAGGTATCTAACTTGTCAAATTCATAGAAACAGAAAATAGAATCATAGTTGCTAAGGGCTGAGGAGAACGGGGCCATGGGGCGCTATTGTTTAATGGGAACAGAGTTGCAGTTTTGTGATAGAAGAAATTTCTGGAGATCTGTTGCACAACTGTGTGAATGTCCTTAACACAAGTGTACTGTACACTTAAAAATGATATAGTAAGTGTTACATGATGTGTTTTTTTACCACAATCAAAAATAAAAAATAACTATATAAGGGAAAAATTGAAATAAGAAAAACCAACTATAACCAAGATTTCATAGGATCTGCATTACTGCACACAATCATAGAACTATTTAGACTTTTCAACCTCCAGAAGAAATATTTGCATATTTGATTTCTACCAATATGACAGTTTTCCTCAACCTAATGGTTTAGTTGCATAATTTTCCCCACTAGGGGGTCCCAAAATTGCCTAGAGACATTCTGTTTGTATTTATTCTTTTGTCTCCAAGAAAATTTTGATTTTAAAAAGCCCACTATTTTTAAAAACTAAAATGTAATACCATTAAACCTAAGAAAAGAAATCCCTACCATGTTATATCTCTCCCCTTACATTACAACTATTCCCCACATACATGTTTTCCTTTCAGTCTTCATCCAATTGCAGGCATTCAGTAAGTCCTCACTTAACCTCATCTACGGGTTCTTGAAAATTGTGACTTTAAGTGAAATGACGTATCATGAAATCAGTTTACCACAGCTAATTGATATTAACAAGAGTTATATTGCAATAGCATATGTTTATTTCTGGTCACAAAAATAGCACCAAACTTCTAAACAGAGATCCCAAAACACTTTTAACATTAAATAGCAAAATAAATGTAAACTATACATTTGAGAAAAATTTAAAAAAATAAGTAAGATTATTATTTTTCATCACACTTAGTCCAGTTCAAGGTTGAGCTTGACCAGAACCACTCCTGGCCAAGTTCTGGGTACAAGGCGGGAACCAGCCCTGAACAGGAAGCCCCTCCATTGCTGGGTGCTCTCACACACACCCACTCAGACACGCCAGCTCACCTCACTTGCACATCTTCAGGATGTGAGGGGAAGTTGGAGTTCCCTGAGAAAACCCACACAGACATGGGAAACGTGCCAACTCCACACAAAGAGTGGCCCTAGTGGGGAAACCATTTTCTTCCCTCATTAATGTTATTATGAAACAGCGTTGAATGGAATAATGTTATGTGAAGATCTGCTGTATTTTTATTCCATTTACTCATGGTGTGCATGTCATTTTTTATACATTCCTTTTTTTATTTGTTATTATGCTTTAGACATTTTCCCAAGTTTTACATTTTTTGTGACAACATGGGTGGACCTTGAAAACATCTTATTAAGCGAAATAAGTCAGAATGAAAGAATCAAGAAACACATGAGGGGAAGCCGGGATGGCTCAGTGGGTTGGGCGCTCACTTTGCAGCCCCGGGGACCGGGGATCGGGTCCTGGCCCTGGTTCGTGCGGAACCATGTGCTGGACTGGGGGCTCCCCCAGTTCGGTTCTCTCTCTGTCTCTGTCTCTATCTCTGTATCTCTCTCTGTGTCAAAAATAAATAAATAAATAAATAAATAAATAATAACAATTAAAGAAAAAAAAAGAAACACATGACCTCATTTATAGGTGGAATATAAAACTGAAAGGAACAAAGAATCAAAGACCCATGGACACAGCCAATAGTTTAGTGGTTATCTGAGGGTAAGGGGGGAGGTGGGTGCGAGAGATGGGTGGTGGGGAGTAGGGCGGGGGAATCAAACACACGGTGATGGAAAGTGAGCTGATTCTGGGTGGTGAGCATGTAATGTGATGTATAGACAATGTCATATAGAATTGTACACCTAGAAACAATGTAATTAATATCAATTAATGTCACCCCAATAAATTTAACAACAACACAAAGATCACTTTTCATTGCTGTATAATATTCCATCAAGTGGATGGCCATAATGAGGTTAGCCGGCACCCTATTTTTGTGCATTTGTCTCTGCTCTGCTAATTCTGATAGAGCAGTTGTGGATACTTAAGCCTCTGTTAAAGTACTCAGCATTTCAAATGATTGCTCAGAGAAGCACAAGCTATCATGCAGATGGAGCTAGGAGGGCCAAGGGGGCAGCCACCCGGTTCCTCATTGAGGAAGGCTGACCCTACATGGGACCACCACTCATCATTCCAGTCGCATCTTCCTGGCAGCAAGCTCCTGACCCCACGAAGTGCCAAGTAAGCTGTGGTGCCAGGGACAGCTCTGACTAAGCTCTTCTGTGGCATTCGTCCAAATGGCAGCAACAACAACATGTTTCTGTTAGTTACAAAGATCACACCATTTGAGTGCTTCATTTAGTAAATGCCTCGACATTTCAGGGTTCTGGGTTCCTTTTGGAACTGCAGGATCCATTTGTAAGACTGTGCTCACTGAGCTCTTTATTCCTGTTGATGCGAAGAGTAGGTTTTGCTCATCTGTTATGAGGTTTTAGCACGAACTGTTTCCTTCTGCCTGAAAAGCCTGATTCCCTGGGCCAACCCCTACAATGCACTAGAACTGGTAAAGCCTCACCCCAAATGCATCTTTTCCAGCCAGGAGACACTTCTCTTGCACTTAGACACACACTAAAAAGTCTCAAAAGGAATATCTGACCCTGGTTCCTTCCAGGGACTCACCAAATGGCAAGAGCATGGAAGAAACATGGGGGTGGGCTCTCTGGAGTCTACCTGGGGCAGGGGACTCTGATAATTGAAGAATGAGAAATAGTAGACTTCCAGTTCACCGGCACCCATGGGGATTGGTAGATGCTGGATAAATGTAAGTAGACTCTCTGTTAACTAGAACTCAAGCAACCAACAAAATCTTAAGCAACCAGCAAGGAAAACTTGCCAGTTGTTTGAGTGCCACTTGCTTGAGTTCCAGTGAATGGAGAAGAAAAGTTTCAGAGGCAGATACTACCTGTCTTGAAGACTGCTCCCTAGAAGGGGAATCCATGGGGTGTAAATCTATGAGGCATTAGTTACAGGAAGATAGATTCAGCTCAGTTATAAGAAAAGACTCTAGAACTGTTTAAGCACCCAAAAATTCATAGAACAGCAAGTGACATATAATAGGTGCTCAATAAATTGTAGCAATCATTATTATTATTAGACCTCCTCAAATTCAGATACTAGACACACATACACAGCACCATATGCCACACGGGGCTCTCTGGCACCGTCTACGCCTGACACAGAACATTCTTGATTTGAAGTATTTCTGTTTTTAATGCAGGTGTGCGTAACACAACTAGTTAAAAAATCAAACAACAACAAACGGTCACTAATGAGGAGGGACTAGTCAAAGACCTTTGGTCTCAGACCCTCCTTACTTAGGATAGGAGTGGCTTGAGACCTGTTCCTTCCCGTTGAGGTGCAGCCCTAGTTCTCTCTTGGTTCCTCCTATGGCTGGACTCCTCTGACCTTTGATGTCCTGGCAATGACTTCTTTGCATTTCAGCAGGGACTGTCTGAACTCTAATTCAACCCTGACCTTAGCCTCTCAGGCTTTCTCTCCTTGAATTCCTTCCATGGAAGCCAAGGCTTCCACCACCCCTTCCCATCCTGAAGCCACCTGTGTTTATGAAAAAAAATGACCATGCCAAAGGAGAGCGAACAGCCCAGCCTGCAGCAGGACTTGTCACTCTGATTTTTAAATGATGGAGGAGGTTTGAGGACAAGGCTCGTGTTGGCATTAACACTCTCCAGGATGGCGATGCAAAGGAGGAAAGGAGCTTTTGGATGTGAGCACGCACGTTCGCAGACCCAGAGGACAGAGCGGTATTTAAAGTGAACTGGAACAAACCTGCAACATCAGGTGCGTTCTGCCTTCAAAAATAGCTGCCAGTTAGAAAGGGTTATTTACATATTGATTTCATGCTAACTTTGTAATGGAATGTGCCGCCTGCCTGCCTGCCTGAGACCTAACAACTGTCATCATAATTTCTTCTAAAAATACAGTCAGAGAAAAACACGCAGTGAACCCTCCACTGGAAAGGGGCTGCGGAAGATCCCAGATCCCAAACCCATCCAGCAGACCCCAGCGGAGGGCAGGGATGCTCAGTAGCCAGGACCTGAGGGAACACATCACAGCTACTACAGCTGGCCGGCCCGCCCTGCCTCCCACCAGCCTGCCCTCCACGTGGGCTTTTTGTTTTTGTCAAAATCTGTCTCGTGCTAAGGTGAGGAGATGCCTCTCCCTGCAGGGCAGTCGTTATGGGAACTCCAGCTGGCCCCGTCTCAGAAATAATGAATGAGACAGGGGCCCCGCCAGCCCAGCAGCTTGTGCCCCATTGCGGCTGAGTTCCTTCTTGCCGCGGTTTCTCCTGATGTCTCTGTACCCAGGGTCCCCACGGTTCCCACCCTCTAACAGCCAGCTCGCTTCTTCCCCTTCTGAGCCCCCTGCCCCCACCCCAGGTTTGTCTCTATGGATCCCTATGAGCTGATCCTTGGCAGGGCTGTCACCCCTCCCGGTACAATATTAGCAATGTAAATGCCTCTCTGCCAGGCCTGATGGAACTGATTCGGTTGTGATCCTAGGCATAGGGATGGCATTTGCGACGAGCTAGGTGAGCTGAGCCGCCCGAAAGCCGCCGAGCCGGCCCCCCCGTGCTGACTTCCCCCAGCTGCTCCCGGGCTGCTGCCCACGTTGTTTCCAGCTGGACCCCCACTGCTGGGGACAAAGCTTTCATTCATGAAGAGGAGCTTGTTAGGACTGCGGCCACGGCCGCTATTTAATTAAACTGTGGAAAGTCGCTTGGCCCCGGTGGGAAATTTGCACACAAAGACACGGTGTACGCGGTTCCCTCTTCACCCAAAGGCCCCACCACAAAACTGTGACCCTCGTGCTCCCCGGGCCCCCAGCTCTTCCTCGCTGCTCCCAGCGCCCCCTCATTAGAGGGTGTTATTAGGGGATGTTTTCCCAGCAATTCACTGACAGGCCTTTCATTCCTTGTTCAGCAATCACGGGTGGCAAGTGCGGGCTGAGAGCCCTCCAAGGCCTGATTGCCGAAAGAATTTCCAAAAGTAAAGCGTGTCAACAGGTACATTGAAAAAGCCTCTTTTGAGCAATTATGTAAACATTCCAAACACTATTTGAAAACTTGCACAGCGGAACTGTCAGATCGGAGCATTCCTGTTTAATTGCCTGGGCACAATGGTGCTTCTCCGACTGTCCCAGCTCCCTGCAGGCCCCGCTCACAAAAAGAGTTTAGCCAGGACGTAGGGGCTCCAGAGAAAAGAAGCCAAGGGAACAGGGCCATAAACAAATGAGTTTCGGTGTCAGGCTGACAGCAGCTTGCTGTGTGTGTTCTCACTTCCTTGGCTTCTGGAAGAAATCTCCTGGGAACGGCGCAGGTGGAGTCTTTCTTCTGGCTGGATTTCTGCAGGACCTCACCCAGGGCTCTGCACACGGGGGTGGCTGTTAGTCCTGGAGGCCACACTCTCCTCGATTCGCCTCTGTGTCCTTAGGGTTTTGTCAACGCACTGAAGAATTGTTCTGAGATGCTCGCGCCACGCAGCATGGTCGCCTACGTTTCCCTCCCGTGGGGATGGCTCCTTGCTTGCCTTTCTCCTTTTCCTACTCCAGCTTACACTGTTCCTCTTTTCCCGTGCAGCGCAGACTCTCACGCTTTACTAATGGGACCACCAACACCCCTGATTGTATCACTAGGCATTGAACGAGTCAGGCCACACGGGCAAACTGCTTGGTCTCATAGCTCATGGAGACACTGAGGTTTCAGATGATTTTTTATACAGACCCTTTCTGGAATCAGCATAGCCAGTCCCCAGCCATTTCGGGTCCCTTCAGCTGGTGACCATCACATTTTTCAGGACTTGTCTGAATAAGAATGTGGTTCTGGCACGTGGAGCATGGCTTGCTCTTATTTTTGTTCTTTAACATTGTTTCTGAAAAGCCAGTGGGGAGGGCTGTGGCCAGATGGGAGGGGGGTTGGGAAGATGAGTGCAAAAGGTGAAAGGGATTAAGAAGTACAAATTGCCCATTATACACATAGTCACGAGGATGTAAAGTACAGTGTAGGGAATACAGTCAATAATATTGTAATAACTATGTAGGGTGTCAGATAGGTGCTAGACTTACTGGAGTGATCACTCTGTAAGGTATATAATGTCTAATCACTATGTTGTATGCCCGAGACTAATATAATATTGTGTATCAACTGTAATTGGAAAATAAATGAATTAAAAATTAAAAAGTCAGGGGGAAAAAAGCCTGAATGTTCACAATAGGGCATTGGCACATCGACACAATAAAGTCTTACAAATGGGCCATATGAAGGCCAGGTGGAGACATGGGAAACAGTATAAAAGCAAAGTGAAAAATCAGGCCACGCATCATATTTGTACTTTACTGGCAAATAAAAACAACAACAACAGCAACAAAATGCTATGCTTGCATGTAGCAAAGGACTGGAATGTTTTCACTACTGCAGCGTGAAAACATTTGTCCTGGGGAGTGAGGGTACCAGCAGGCTTTACTTTGCAAGCCCATCTGTCATGTCCTTGCATTGTATTGTCACAATCAGGTCTGGGGGAAGCTGGGGTGGCTCAGCAGGTTGAACGCTTGCTTTGCAGCCCCGGAGCCCGAGGATCAAATCCTGGGCCCTACCCAGGCAGACCCATATGCTGAACTGAGGTGCACCCCCAGTTCAGTTCTTACCACGTCCTATGCGAGAGGCTCCCAGCCCAGTTCCTGCCCTGTGCAGCCCTGCGCCCACCTGTGGAGTGAAACTTTATGGAAAACTAATGCTGTCAACTATGGAGACTGCTCTGGGCCCTCCCCCTTCTCTCTGTGCCTCTCTGTCTGTCTCTCTCTCTGTCAAAGACCAATAAAAATAAATCTTAAAAAAAAGACTGGGTCTGGAATGCTGGCAAACACCCATGTACATACAAGGGTGCACATAAAAGGCCACCCAGGTAACCCTCAGAGAGACGGACCTGCCAGTTTGCAGCTCTGTGCACCCTTAGCAAGCACGTGGATCGCAGCTTCAGGTAAACTCAGGTCTAAAGACGGGGCTTAGGCTTGCCTGCTTGCCTGCTTGCTGAGTCCCCAGGAGGCAGCCATAGCATCCCAACTACAAGGTAGATCAGAAATGCGGCCAGTAGAAATGGGGATGGTCAACAGGGTCAGTTGCAGAACAGGAACCAGAGAGAAAACTCACTTTTCTCCATCTCACAGAGTGCCCTGCCTATAGGCAGGCTCAAGGACTGTCTTGGAACTGGACCCCGATTCTCTGTATGAACTGGACCCTGGTTCTCTGTGTGAACTGAACGAGTTGCCGTGGCTGCATCCAAGGCCTGACCTACATTTCCTATTGCCCCTGGGCCCCCATGTGCTTTGGCCATAGTCTTCTGAACTCTAACCTGGGCTGGCCAGAGTTGGCAGGTGCCCAGTGTTCAGAGGGTGTCCCGGGCTGCAAATCGTCCCTACATGTGAGATCATCTCCTGTGCTAGCCCAGTTCATATAATCAAGCCTCAGGCTCTCTCTCTGACCTCATCTCCTACTGTTCCCACCTTCCTTCATTCCGCTCAGGCCACGCTGGGGGTCCTGGGACAGGTCCAGCATGCGCCCCCGCCAGGGCCTTTGCACTTGCTCTTCCCTGGCTGGAACGGCTCTCTCCTTAGTCACATGGCTGGCTCCCTCCCTTCATTTAGTGTTTTGCGTACATATAATCTCCTCACAGAAGTCTTCTCTGACTACCTTTATATAACATCCCAGTCATAGTCTCTCCCTGTATCCTGTTCCACTTTTTCTTCTTTATGGGCCTTTTGTCTGTAGCCCTCACCAAAATGAAAGCACCGTGAAGTTTGGAGATTGTTTTGCTCGCTGATGTATCCTCAGCACCTAAGAGGACCGGCTACCTACCTGACAGTGCATGTCTTTTGAATGAATGAATGAATGAATGAATGAGCAAACAAATGAACAATTGAATATTTTATCCCACTTGACTATTCTGACAGTCCCAGGGAGAAAAGCAAATTATGGGCTTTGTCTCAGCTCTGAGACATTTAAAGCACAAGGGCCATAATTACTTGTCTGTGTTCATAGAGAGTCGGGGCTGAGAGAGGAACTGAGGGGTATCCCAGGGCCCCATCCATGACTCCAGAGCCACCCCTCCTGCCCATGTGACCTTCTGTAAGGGATACGGGAGAGCAGCAGAGCCCAGGAGGCCAGCTGGGGCAGCAGGGCATGAGGGAGGGCAGGTCTGAGAACTGGGGCGATGGTGCCCTCAGAGCTCAGAATCTCTCGGCACCTACACCCACCCAGGAGGCCCCAGCATGCCTTCCGTCACCAAAGCCCTCTCTAGAGACTGCTCTGGCTCTATTAGTACCGGGGACCGTGCTCTACTTTGTTGGTCCTTGAGTAGGTCAATGAGTCCTTAGAAGTTCCTGGGCATGAAGCTAGAACCCCTGTGTCCTAGGCCCAGCCTCACCCCCTTCTTACACTTATGATAACTTCTTAGAAAGGGGGATGAACTACAGATACAAAGTGCACTGTAAATGATGATGTCGTGGATGGGACTGCTTTCATTTGGAGAGGTGAGGTGCTATTGTGGGCAGAACACAAGGTTGGGAATTATGAAATTCTTCCACGAGTTCCCATGCTCATCACTTAGAAGCTTTGTGATGGCCAGCCTCCTAATTCCTCGGAGCCTTGATTTTGTCAACCATTAAATGGAACTAAGAAACCCCCCCTCATAGGGATACCGTGGGGATTTCAAGGACTCAAGCACTGTCAACTAAAGGTCAGTGTGATCTGTTCAAGCATGACACATTTGGGAGAACAAGAAAACTAAACAATCAAGATCAAGACCTCTCACCCTGCCTCAGTTTTCTCATCTGTAAAATAGAGATAATATTAGAGCCTACTGCATAGGGTCGTTGTAAAATGTAATACCGGTATTTAAGAGTTCAGAACCCGGCCTGGCTCGTGGAATGCTCTTAGTGGAAGCTGGCAATGATCACTGGTACTATTTTTATGATTGTCATGTATGGGCATTACATTCTATAAACAAGGAAATATCAACTATAAGTGTTGACACACCTGCCCCCACTTGGGCAATGTCCATTAACCACCCTGCAGCTATTTTCCTTCTCAGGGTCCTGGCACGAGGTGTGCCAAATCAGCACCCTCTCTGAGCAGGCACCCAGCCCAAACCTGGCCTTAGTCCTTACACATCAAAAGCAATGAAGGCATAAAGTGTTTAGCACCTTCCCACGACAGGACACGTGTGCTGGTTTATAGCTCTGGGTGAATTAGTAAGGAAGTAGAAAGCTGTGACATCATTGGTTTCATAAAAATTAACTATCCATGAGGTATCCAACCTAGAAATTGCCAGAGGTCTCTGGAGGAAGGGACACATGTCTGCACCCACAGGTGGCTTTTGACTGTAAGAGAGGGGCCAATGTGCTCTCTGCATCTGAAGGTAGAGCTAGAGAGGCACAGACAAGAAGGCAGATCACAGTTCATTAAACAAAGCAACACACCATAAAACACTTTCTACCAAAAGAGCTGCCTGGAAATGACATAGCCTGACTCAGGAGAAAGGCTGTCCCTTGTCACTGGGTGTGATCAATCAGAGCCACCTGCTGCAAAGGAGAACAATTCATTGCTAAAGGCCTGAGCTACATTATTTTTGAGGTCTCTTCTAAATTTAAGATTCTATGACTCTCTAAGTGTGTGAATTATCTCGAGAGGAGCCAAGGAAGCCACTGACCAGGATCTCTGATCATAATCATATGCACAGAAAACCAAATGTGCTTGGCAGTTGCCGTTGGTTACCTCCACTGCACCAGCCAAGGGAGTGTAAAGCCCTCTTTCCTTCCGCCTCCAACCTTGGACTCACATTCTCATCTCTCTTCCCCAGCAGGCCAATGGGAACCAACACACTCCACCAGCTAACTTGCTGCAGGGGAGATTAGCATCGAGGGCCCCAGTTAAGCGGCTCAGCTCAGCTTGCCGCAATGTCCTTTATTCAGCAAATGCTTACGGAGCACCTCTTTTCTGCAAGGTCCTGTGCTGGGTGATGGAGACGTTAAGTTAAGTAAATATGCTCCTGTCCTCAGAAAACCTGTAGGATGGTGGGATATTCATGGGAGTCAATGAGTCTTGGAGTACAGTGGAATGAAGGCAGGTCAAAGGTGCGCATCTAACAGAGACTGGAAGTTCTCCCTGGAGGAAATGACACGGCTGGATTTCCGAGGTCACATCTGACTTAGCTAGACCAGCATTGGCCAATAGAATATTCCGTAATAATAGCAATACTGTATAACCTACCAGTATGACAGCCACTAGCCACATGTGGCTACTGAATACTTGAAATGTATTATAGCTAGTGAGCATGAGAAACTGAATTCAAATGGTATTTATATTAAAATGTGGCGGGATTGGACAGGACAGATAGGCAAAGGGCGAGGGAAGTTTGTAGATGGCATGATACGAAATTGCAAGGGAATGGGATTGGGGGCCAGCCAACACAGAGCGTGTCTACAGGATCAGCACAGAGAAGCCAGAGGGGAGCCCTGGAGAAGGCTGACATTGGAAAGAGTGAACCAAGAAAATTAGGGAAGCAAAAAGAAATCTGGGAGAGAAGTGTCTCTGAAAAGGGGAGGAGTTTGCAGGGAGTAGTCAAGGGAGTTGAACACGTTAAGCACTAAAGGGTGACAATGAACACGCCTTAGGAGACTAGGGGAGAGGGGTGGAGTAAACTTAATGGGGTGCTAGGGGACTTTCACACCCATCTGGATTTGGCAATTCAGACCTGTTCCTCCCTGAGCTAGCCTGCTCCCTAGAGCCCTGGTGCCCTGTGGCTTTTAAACATTTTGGAGTTTTTAAAAACATTTTGGAATCACAAATGCCTGGGGCAATCTAAATAAAAACTTTACTTCCTCTCTCCTGAAAATTCACCCACATACAAAAGGTTGAATTTTATTTCAGGGACCTCCTACGGCTTACCCAGGGACCCTCTGGTTTACAAAGTTTAAATGGCTTAGTACTGATTTTCTGAGTTCTCACTGAATTGTAACAGTCGCCAGCTTCCCTGGAATCAAAACCTAGATAAAAACCTTCAATTCCTCCACCCTGGATGCCTCTTGTCTCTTCTCAACCTGGATTATTCACGTTTCTGGGCTTATTGTCCTGCCGCTTGTCAATCAACGCCAAACCATAACACAAATTAGCATCTGTAAAACCCACCTCTGCAGGCTCTGCCTTGAGATGTGTAACTAGTGTTTCCCAGGGTCCTTGGCCTTAGATACAAAGGGGTCACAAAAGCAGTTACAAAACAGGGGGACCTCTTGCCCTTCCCGACAATGCCAGTGGGGCCACGAGTGGGTCTTGCTCCCCGACATCTGAGGGCTTGTGACTCAGGGCCACTGTGTCACTGTCCCTTCACATTGAAAGTATTGACTCGCAGACCCTTTATGGTCCAGTCTTCTAGTTCTTGAACATACCTAGGAATAGCTGAATTAGCTAACGGTTCACAGCTTTGTCCCAGTTTAGAACCCAGATATGGATCAGGCCATTTAACCCAGAGAAGGAATGTGAAATCAATGTGTTCTTTCAGGAGAAAAGAGAGAACAGGTGGGGACACATGGGAGGGAAAGGAGGAGGGAGAATCACCTTGGCTCTATATCTTGGATTCTTAAATCAGTCTTAGGTGTTAAACCTTTACAGAATGAGACTAAACAGTTGCCAAAACCCACTTCAAATACTCTTACTATAAATGCTACTATTACTACTACAACTAATTATGACAATAATAACACTAATCATAACAATGGGTTCACGTGTTACTGTTCTTAAAACAATTTCCAAAAAAAATGCCTCCTGGCTAGATGATTTTGCCCTGGCAGAGCTAAACTGAATGATGATTCCAGCCAGCTTAGGCTTGGCTACTGTTCCAGAAAGCTTGGAAAAGCCAGCAAACTTTTCCACTATCCCACTGCAAACAAATTCACACGTTAATTCCAGAATGCTATCTGTTACAACTTACAGTGCGTCAATACAGGATGGCACTCCCCAGAAGGCGTTGGCTGTTCTGAGCTGCAGGGAGTGTGATATGGCCCTTTAGATTTCACAGACATCTTCTCCAAGTACAAACACACACTCTCTCACACACACACAGACACACGCACACCCACTCCATGAGCAGGCTGCGTGGTGCGTGCAGTCAGAAGCTGTGTTGGAAACGTGAAATCACACCTCGCTTTCGGAGGCAGTGAAATCTTTCTGGGTTTGGGAACTGCAACAGTTTGCCTGTTGAGAGGGTGCAGGAGGCTTCCGAGCATCCGCGTGGAGTTCGGGGCTCTGGCGCGGTTCCCATTTTGCCAGATCCTTTCTGGAGCCCCTCTGCACAGCCTGGGGAAGGCCCACAGCAGAGCATTACATGCATCTGTGGTTCTTGTTCGTTTTCACAAAGATAATCCATAGGTTCGGTTACTATTTGACAGTTTACAGATTATTTTTATTTCTTATCCCATTTGATTCTCCCAGAGGCACTGGGAGGAATCCCAAACAGGAATGATTGATCCTATTTTGCAGGGTAGGAAAGTGCAACGCAAAGAGGTCAAATGCTTCGCTCGTGGGCAATGTGGTAGTGTTAAAGAAGGCATTATTCTGACACTCGCTTAAAACACCATAAGGAATGCTTTATTCAAGACTACTGTAGCAGGAGAGAGAGATTGAGCTCAACTCCAAATACAGCAAATGCAGCCAGGGGTTTCTAGCCAAGGAGCAGCATGAGGGGGCCAGTGGATGGCCTGATTCTTCTCCAAACTCACCCATCAGTTCATCACCCTTCACCCTGGGGGCAAAGAGAGTAAAATCAACTCAGGGCAAGAGTACGGCTTGCCACGCTTTCCCCTGGAAACTAAGCTGAGGAAAGGAAATTCCTCCAACAAACAGTAACAGCAGCAAAACAAAAAACAAACAAAGAAATCCCCTACGTAAAGGCCTGCAGGAGACTTTGTTAAAGGTTTGGGGGTAATAAAAATGGGTTTATATCCCAGCAAAGTTAATACATTAAAATTCGTTATTAGAAATCTTTTTCTTAATAGACTGCCACTTCGTTCCATTGCCCCCTTTCTCCTCCTTCCTCTCTGCTGTTCTTTCTCTCTCTTCTCTGTTCTTTACCTTTCAAGAGCATCACCCACTCTTTTCCTCCCATTCTAAATCGCTGGCTTCCATTTCTCCTCTCCCCTTTAAATTAAGAAAAAAAATGGAAATCTAAGAAATTAAGAGAAATCTCCAATGACTCTTTCTCCTCAAATAAAGGGATCCGTTCTAGCCATTAGCTTTCAGGGATTATGGCTTGTTTTTCAATGATTAATCATAATCATGACAAATCTTGGGAGAAATGTAAATGTAAGAAGAAGTACATTTTGATACAATTCTAAAACCGTATTTCAAACAGGAGATCAATAACACAGTTCCGCCAGATGATCCTCTCTAATCCTAAGTATCGGGATAATGAAATGTAGACCTGGGGGATACTTCAGAAACCATCAGCTGTCCCCTTCTTGTTAAGATGTGGTTCAAATGGCTCGCCCAAGGCCACGCAGAGGGGGGACTCGGACCCAGGTCTGAACTCACAGCCCTGTGTCTTCCCCTTTTCATGCCTATGTCAGGTTCTACTTTAAAACCACCAGAACATCAGGACAGAAACTGGCGTTTTCTCCTTCCCTCATAACCTGTAATAATGAAATTGTAATTAGTGTAATTAAATGACACCTAGAAATAAAACTTACAAAGTATTTGGAGTAGATGGTCTTGGATCCTTTATAATATTGCTCCCATGTATCCAAGAAGCCGGGTACTCTCTGCACTGGAGATGTCCATAGAGCCATCTCCATCCTACTGATGCACGATGGGCCTCTCTGCTAAGACCTCCTGCCCCCTTAGTTGTGCCTCCTTCCAGGCGGCTCACCAGCTCACTCTTCTCAATGCATCACCCTACTTACACCTGCTCTGGGGGGTCATGGCTTACTCTTCTCTAGTGAAGTGCTCACTCTTGCTTAATAAAGAAAAATGACTTCCAGCCTTATGATAGCTGATGCTGGGTAAGACCAGGACTACTTCTGATCATCGCACCAGAGGTAATATGCTTAGTTAACTCTTTGTTGGACCACACAAAAGCAAAGCACCAGAGAACATGCATGACATAAGCTCGGTTAGTTCCTTCAATGGATGTCCAACTCCAAGGCCCTTAAAGTCGATTTTCACTTAATCTATGAGCTCATTTGTATAATTACTCTCAGAAATACAAACATGCCTTGAAACCATCATAGTAAGTGAAATAAGTCAGACTGAAAAAAATCAAGAAACCTATGACTTCACCTATAAGTGGAATATAAAACTGAAAGTAACAAAGAAACAAAAACTCATGGATGGACACAGTCAATAGTTTAATGGTTACCTGAGGGTAAAGAAGGAGGGTGGTAGGAGAGTGGGGGAATGGGGGAGTAAGGAGGGGGCATCAAATATGTAGTGATGGAAATTGAGCTGATTCTGGGGGGTGAGCACATAATGCAATGCATGGGCAATGTATGTAGAATTGTACACCTGGAACCTATGTCATTTTTGCCAATGAATGTCACCCCAATAAAATTAACAATTAAAAAAAAATACACATGGGTGGAGCAGAAATGAGAACGAAAGCTTACATCACATGCATATCCTGCTAAAACTCAAAGTCATTCAAATGCCATCAGATGCATCACATTCAACTTTGGCATCGGTTGAATATGATGTATTTCTTTCCTGTTAGAAGAGGGGAAATAAAGGGGCCCTTTGCCGCAGGCGACCCCCACAGAGGGGAGCAGAAAAGCCTGGGTTAGCCCAGAGGTCTTGTTCCAGGCCAGGACTCAAGCAAGGAGAATTTTCTTCCGTCCTTGGAGTCCCCAGATGCTGGCTCAGCTGTAGTCGTGACTTGGGGAGGAGGGGTAAGAGGATGGAGGAGGATGTCACAGGCAGTTGTCAAAGGGGTAGGGAGTTAGACTTCGGGAACAAACACCTTGACTTGGCTGAGGCATAAACTTCACAGCAGGGAGCCATTATTTCCGTGACAAAGCTTTGTTCAGTTGACATTATCTCTTAATTATCTGCATAAGAATGCATTTGTCAAGTTTCATGAGATGGGATTGATAACAATAAACCTGCATTTCTGCACAATATTTTAATTCTGAAGGCAAAAGCAGCATCACACGGAAGGAAAGCAGTGTAGGCGGCTCATCTTGGCTGCTGCGGGCTGTGCCCAGACTCCTACCCCTAACTATGTGACAAAGCTTGTGACCCCGCCCAGCCAAACCAGACCACGGGGCTGTGTCAAGAGTTCTGGGGCTACCAGGCTAAGGCAAGATTCTTGGAATGTCTGAGCTAGAGATTCCACACCTTGGGAAGACATCCTCATTGCTAGCCAGTCTGGCTTTCTGGGCCACGTCTGCTGCCATACTCTCAAGCGTGGGTGATAATTACAGAGTATTTGACTCCAAGCCCCTCTCTGGCCTAAGTTAGCATGACACAAAAACCCCAGTTCTTTCTACCCGATCTTTCCCTCCCAAGTATAAAAGGCTCAAGCTTCTTCCTAAACAGCCACAGTCATGTTCTCTTCATGTCCCTGAGGCTGCCCTCCTTGTAGTCACCAGGGCAAGAGTCAGCTGGGATGAGAAATATGGTAGCGCTTCTGAGCTTAGATGCCCCGACCTCTACATGAACACAGCTCCTTCTAGAACTCCCCGTGACACCTTTGCTCCTTTCGTTTTACAAGGGAATTTAGAAGATGTTCCTCAAGGGGCTGGACCACGTAATAGTTCAGTCTCCACTCAGAGGACAGTGAGGCTTATGGGTGCACCGTACTCCAGTAATCTGCTCGGAGATTCCAGTTACTGTCCCAACATGACCCTCATTACTGAGAGCCAAGGACAGAACCTGAGAGATTAGTAGCATTTAAAGGGCAGGCCAGGAAGAAATATATATGTCTGCCCAGACTTGTCCTTCAATGCCTGGGTCAGAGAGAGCATCTTAGGGGACCAGGAAACTGACACACTGTTGCAGAACGGTCTCCAACTTTACAGCTCCCTGTAGCCACACCCTTGGGTAGTTCCCTCCCACACTGACTTGAAGCTTACCCGTGTCACTTGCATCAGCCAAAGGGACTGATATGATGGCATCGGAGACCTGAAAAGCACTTGCACTTGGAGCCCTGTGACTGCTGCCATGAAAGGACACCCTGTCCAGCCTGCTGACCCCCAGACATGTGAGGAGGCCGCCCTAGATCATTCAGCCATAGCCCACCTACCCACTGCTGTAGCTGCGTGAGTGCACTCAGCAGGCATCAGCCAACAGCCCAAACCAGAAGAACCACACTGGGTGGTTCGTTCTGTGCCCGTAGATAGTAATTGATACGCTAACCAAGATGCATTCAGATTAGGGATCCCAAGTGTAATGGGTAATTGTCTGTGTCAACTTGACTGGGCCACAGGGTATCTAGACATTTGGTCAAATCAAATGTTATTCTGGGTGTGTCTGTGAGGGTGTTTAGGGATGAGACTAATATTGGAATCGGTAGACTGAGTAGAGCAGATGGCCCAAAAGGCTAAGTCCGAGTCAGAGGGAATTGCTTCCCACCCCTGATAACTGCTAATCTCCACTCAGCTCTTCCAAATCGCCGGAGGTGGCTGAGACAGCCTGAGGTGGGACTGGAGTCTTCCAGATGCCTTTGTTCTAATTCCAATCAGTGACTTTCCACTTCCTGGGGCCACCCATCAGCTCCCCTGCTCTTTCTCTTCCATTGGGGGAGTGTAGCCGGCACCCTGGAAATGCAGTCCCTCAGCTGTGGAGGAAGAAGGACAGAAGGAAGGAGGTTAAGTCTGATGTATGTTGCACAGGGGCCATGCCTTTTTATCGTTTTCTTCCCCCACAGAACTGAATCCAAAATAAATGAACAAGCTCACCCATTCCTGAGTTTTAATGGAACTAATTATCTGACTGCAGAGTCCCAACTCTGTCACGGCTTCCATTCTGGCTGGCGTAAGATTGCATTACTATTTTCATTTGTTTTCATTATTATTAGCTTTTAGCAATGAAATGGAGTTAAAATTATTACAGTTTGTAACATGCTTTTTTGTACTAATATTTCAAGTACCTTCGAGTAGGAGCTGAGAGCATTAATTTGTCAATCACTCCTGCTTTGTATCTAGTCCTACTTTAAATAGACTAAACAAAAGAAATGAACACTATATATTTCCCCAAGGGATAGAACTTGTAAACATTCAGATATGTTAGGCTTTCATGAAATTATAAGCGGTAATTCCAAGGTATATTGCACAAATAATGGGGTATTTCAAAATCAGTGCAGCTGACACACAAAAGCTTCAACTCTGGTTTCGATAATCACATGAAGCAGCTATCTGTGCTCAGAGTCTACTAACCTCATCAGGAACCAAGGTGAAGGTGAATAAATGCAAACGTTTTTGGAGGTTGAGTAGAAGGTCCCGGAGAAGCTCTGAGTCAGGGACCTACACATGAGGAAAAGGGAAGCCTTTCTCAGCTTCTACACCCACTCAGTCGGAAGCAGCATTTTAAAAACAACAACAACATGGGGATAGCCTGAACTACCACTAAGAAATGCCACATGAATCCTTCCAGGAGTGTTACAACACAGAGAAAAGGGAGCAGGGTCCAGAGCTAGGAAAAAGCATTATAAAAAGGGTCAGAGGTTTCGGTAGAATGCCTAGATTACCGGATGCTTTTTAAATAAAAACAAACAAACAAACAAAAAATGCTGTCCCGTTACCTTAAAATACATAGCACGCTCAATCAGATTAGGACAATATTAGTCCTCTAGGACCTACTTGAATGAGTGAACAGGAATGATTTGTAATTATCAAATCAATTGTCTTGTGTAAGTAGGTCTTTGGGTAGTCTTGAAAATAGTTTATTCTCTTAACTAGGTTAAATGCTATTGTTTTGAAAATCTTGTGTATTTTTAATAAAGCATTTCTCCCCCTAATGCAAAGAAATCTATAACTCAGCTCCACCATCAATGGTTACAGGTCCTGGATTGGAAGAATCTCCACAGAACAAGGGGCCTTGGATGGTCTTGGGTCCATGTATTGGCCCAGGTAGGACAGCAGAAAGGTCCATTTCTACACATTTAACTTCTAATTTTTTTTAAAGAGAGAGACAGGAACAGAGAGAAGGGGGAGGGCCCAGAGCAGTTTCCATAGTTGCACGTCATCAGTTTTCCACATGGTTTCATTCCACACAGGTGGGCGAGGGCCGTACAGGGCGGGAACCAGGCTGGGGACTCCCACATGGGACGCACACCCCAGTTCAGCATATGGGTCCACACGGGCTGGGCCTGGGACTCGATCCTCAGCCCCCTGGGCTGCAAAGTGAGCGCTGAACCAGTTGAGCCATCCCAGCTTCCCTCTAATTGTTTTTACACCAAGTTTCTATCCCACTGCAAAATGCCAGAATGTCAAACTCAGACCCTAAACTTAAATACTTCCGAGACAACCCAGGAATTGGTATGTTACTGGATTTTCCTCCCACTGTTTAAGAATGTGATTTGGATAATCTCATATTTCTGACAGAATATATTTTGTCATTAGTAAGAGGGTGCATTACACCTGCTTTCTAAACCAGGGAGGATTTTCAAGCTTGAATTTTCTTGGGCAGAAGAGACCTTAAAAATTGACCAATTGGTTAATGCCGTTGACTCGAATCCCCCTCCACATACCCTGCCCTCCAACCCCCACCTCCCCGGTTGCTCAAAAAATAGCTTTTGACTGTGGCCTTTAACAATATGATAATTTATTTAAAACAGATACAGTCCTGAAAGTGACCCACTTAAAATTATTAAAGAGATACTGTGTTTATTTTTGCTGTCCATAAAACAGAAAATGGTTTATGAATATGCAAACTGATCTGATGTAATTAGCATGATTGGCTCCTACTGCACTCCGTTTTATGTGGTTAGAAGAGTAGATGCAGAAACTAATGAGGTCATGTTAATGTGCCTGTGAAGAGAGCTTCAGCTGTCAGAACAAGGAAGGCGAACGTCTGAGAGAATCTTTTCTTTTCCCCCAAATCACTGAAAGTGGGTGCACAGGGGGTGAGCTGCTCGGGTGCTGGGGAAGCCACCAGGTCTGGGAGCCGCTCTGCCTCCTGCACGTGAGGAGTCAAGATGAGAAATGAAAATCTGGGTCCATTCAGAGCAATGATGAATGTGGTATTTAATTATCTAGAAAGTCTTCAACAAGTGCTCATAACCACAACTCCTCTGGCAGTCAGCACACGCCACGCGGTCCCATTAGACAGGAGAACACCCTATCCCCTGGCCCTTCTAATTAAACTAAGAGGCAAAAATGTTCCTTGTGCACCGGCCACCTCTTGGGATTCGTCCGCCCTGATCTGTGGGCCCTGCTAGCCCGAGAAAGCAGGTTTCTCATTCAGGCAGAAGGATTGCACAGGAGGCTCCCTTTGGGGCGCTGCCACCCACTCGAAAAATTCGGGTCCCTGCTCGGGGAGGGGAAGAGGAAGGTGGCAAGCCTGGAATGGGCAGGGTGGCTGTTTAATCAGCATGCTGGAAGGCATGTTGCAGAAAGCTTCTTAGACCTTGAACAGGACTCACAGACCGACACTGAGCTTTTCCTTCTATGTCTCCTCTAAAGCATCAACCTATGAACTTGAAAACCTTATTTTCAATTTCTGCCAGCTCCTCAGTAGCGCTAAAAATACACCTTCCTTCTTTGTACCCCTTCTCTTCAACACACACAGACACACAGACACAGACGCACGTTGTGACAGAAACAAAGAACATCTTGAGAGCTCCATTGTTAAAAGTGGGGGGAGAGGGTACCAACTAAAGGGGAAAAAAAAGGAGGTTTTGGTGCTAATCAACGATTCAGCCGAGTTCAGTGTAAAGGCATCTCACTGGAAAGACTGAATTGGCTCATCGTAAAGACACTGGAACTAGAAGGGACATGGGTGTCCTGGCTGCACCCTGCAGCAGCCACGACTCCTGCCTTTGGAGAAGCAGTTGGTTCGTTTCTGGTGGCCTCTCCAGTTACAGGATCTCAAACACAAAAAGGGCCTGGCACTTTTTCAGATCTTACCAAGTAGGAATTTTTATCCCCATTTCATAGATGAGGAAACGGAGTCTTAGAGAGGGCAGATAACTGGCCATAACCTAAGACTTAGTTCATGGCAGAGGCGGGCTCCAAACCCAGGTCTGTCTCACTTAACAGTCCACGGTTGTGTGTGTGTGTTGTTGTGGTTGTTGTTTTGCTGTATTGTCTCAGGATGTGGGACAAATGGAGAGATAGAGATATGAGTCCCACACTGTGAGGCCCGAAGTTTGGCTTGTTTAAGGAAAAGAACGGCATTGAGCCAAAAAATAGTCCTACAACCTTACAAACTACTTAGAATTTGACAGTGGGACATGATAGCTTACCTCACCCAAGTTACCCAGGGAAAGGAACTATCAGGACAAATGGGGACTGGGTCTTCTTCAGCCTGATCTCCCAACGCTCCTAGCCCTTGCACATTATGTCGTGGTCACGTGGATCTCACTTGCCACTTCCCACATCTGTCACACAAACCTTCACATGCCAAGTCTTTGACATGCAGTTCCCTCTGGCTGGATTTCTTTTCTTTTCTTTTTTAATTGTTAGATTTATTAGGGTTACATTGATTAGTTAAAATTACACAGGTTCCAGGTGTAGAACTCTACAGTACTTTGTCCATGTGTTACAATATGTGTTGACCACCCAGAGTCAGCTTTCTTTCTAGCATCATGTATTTAGCTCCCCTCCCTCCGCTCCCCCTCCCACCTGGCTAGATTTCCATCCCACTGCTCCACATAGCAGTCAGCCTCGTCCTTAAAGGATGAGCCTCATTTCCCTTTTTCTATAGGATTACATTGCTACAGAGGCAAGCAGGTTGAAGCTACCTCTGGTTTTGTATTATTATTACACTAGATTATGGCTGCTTGTTTGTATGTCTGTCTTCTTGGCTAGACTCTGTATTCTTCAAGGGAAAGGATGTGAATGTGTGTCTATAGCTCTTAGCCAATGCTGCTTACATAGAAGGTACTCCATAAATGTCTGTTGAATGTATGAATAAGTGGATGAATAAAGGAATAAGTAAAGTTTTTAAAAGCCGATGATCCCTTTCTTTGGCCCTTCCACAGTTTTTGGAGAGCATATTTAGGAGATCATTTCTTTCCTTTGCTCAAAGCCCCACACCTGGGCATGGTGCAGTCCCCATCCATGAGAACACAGGTGTGACTATAGACGCGACAAGGACCCCAACCCCACACTAAAATGTCTTACCCACAAAACTGCCTCGTGTCTCAGTTTTCATCCTGATTTCATGGTATCATGTACCTCTCCCATAAATATTTATCAAATATTTGGTTGTAATTTTGCATCTAGACAGGTGATTCTTAGATTAATGCAATAGCTAGTCGCCACCTTCCCCACTGGACTAGAAGATTCTCGAGAGCAGGTTTTACCTTATATTTCTTTAATGATCATTGTACACCCAACATGTGACCTAGGACCCAGCACAGAGCAAGCGCTCCATGAATAGCTGCTGAGCCTCCGTCTCTGCACCTTGGCAGCAGAGGCCTTCTTGCCCCGCCCCCCTGAGATGCTGCGATACCCCCACATTAAGAGTCCCTCTTGGGAGTGAATGCTCCAAGTCTCCAGAAGGCCCAGGTTAAAATTCAAATCTATGAGCCGAGCAAAAGTGCACCAATAAAAGAGCAGGTGCTGGCCTGGCAGAACGGCCTACTATCACCAAGGAGGGCCTTGATTGGCATGTAAAAGGCAGACAGGTGGGGTGGCGGCGGCCAGTACAGATGAGTCAGGGAGGGACCCAGCTGGAGGGCCCAGGCCAGGCTGTGTACTGTGGCACAACAGAAAAAAACGGGAAGGAGTAGGCAAGTCAGGGCACTCAGTGTCCCTGGGCTGCCACCACACAGTGTCACAAACCAGAGGCTTAAAACTGCAGAAATGTATCGTCTCACAGTTCCGGAGGCGGGAGGTCTGAAATCCACGTCCCTACCAAGACTTTAGAGGAGGACCCTCCTGCCTCGTCCAGCTTCCGGCAGGCCCATCGCTTCCGGCAGGCCCATCGCTTCCGGCAGGCCCATCGCTTCCGGCAGGCCCATCGCTTCCGGCAGGCCCATCGCTTCCGGCAGGCCCATCGCTTCCGGCAGGCCCATCGCTTCCGGCAGGCCCATCGCTTCGGCCGACGGCAGCCTGACGCCTCTCATCTTCGCATGGCCGGCTTTCCTCCGGACCTTCACATCATCCTCCCTCTGGGATAAGGTGACCAGATTTTAACACTGGTAAAGCGGGACACCATTGACCGGGGGGAGGGGGTTCTTGATTAAAAATTGGGTCTATCTCCCGCTGTTCCCTAGCTTGTCGTGCATTCTTCCCAAAAATCGGGACTTTTTTGAAACGCCGTGGGACAAATTGCTAAAAATCGGGACTGTCCCGCCAAAAGCGGGACGTCTGGTCACCCTACTCTGGGATCTGTTCCTTTTTCTCTTCTTGGAGTAGACCCCCCCCCGCCCCGCCCATTCCACTGTGACCTCACGTTAAGGTGATTACATTTACAAAGACCCTCTTTCCACATAAGGTCACATTTACAGCCCCTCCTCACTTACCCTGTTTGTTTAACAACTGCTCAACTTACGAATAATTCTCTGGCACACAGGGAATCCTTTTTCTCAGTCTTTGTCTCGTTTCGCAGTCAGTTAGTAATATTTACAACACGAAGCATTTGCAATCATGCAAGACTACATATGTTGTGTATAAGTGTGACGTGGCGTGATATCTATTGAAAAATATATACCCTCTGCCTCCATGACACGCTACAAGACATCCACCTTTAAGCTCCCCGCGTATCAACCAATTCTCTTAACGACCTAGTCGTAGGAACAGACCTTAGCTCTTAAGTGAGGAGTGCTGTACCGGAACTGAGGGTTAAAATTTGAACACATCTTTTGGGAGAATGGACACAATTCAACCCTTAAAAGACATTCAACGTAGAAATCAGTAAACCTTTGGCCCCTACTATGTGCAGTTCTCTATGGAGAGAAAAAAAATGCATCAGACATAAATACAAGTACAGAAAGGCAACCTCCTCAACGCTATGAGAGTGCAAAGGCAAGGTCAGGTTTAGTTGGAGAAAACTGGAGAAACTTCACTGAGGTGGTTGGGATTAAGATCACTGTGGAAGTGAGTTCAACAGGTGGCTATTGGGAAAGCAAAGGTGCCTAAGGAAACGGGACCGTCACAGGCAAACCTCGCAGCACAGAATGTGGGCTCTTTCTAGTGATCATTAGAGCTTTATCACCAGGGAGTGATGTGGTCTGATCTTGCTTTTAGGAGAAACTTCCTGCCGACTGAGTAGGACATCCAAGGCCCTGCCTGATCTGGTGGCTGCCTAGCGACAAGCCCAGCATGAAGTCATCTCCAACCACAGTCCTGGAGGCAACAGACTTGCCAGGTCTGTCCTCTCAGGTTCTTGCTGCCTAAAATCCTTCCCACCTTCCAGTCGGGCAAACGCCTGCTTGTGTTTTGTAGCTCAGCTCCAATGTCACTAGATAGGTTTGTTGTGACTTGCTTATGCTTCCCAAGCAGCGTCAGCTCACCGCAGTTACAGCACTAAAGACACCTTGTTGTCACCATCTGTCACAGTCTATCCCCTCCACCAGACCAGGGGCGTCTGGGACTCAGAGTCTGAGTCTCATTCACCTCTGTGTCACCAATAACCAGTTCAGTGTCTGACACATGGTGGGTGTTCAATAATGTTCCTGACTGCAGTGCTGAGGCTGGATGGAAGGATATGAAACCAGAACCCGGAAGGTCCGTTTAAGTGGCTGTCACGATAGTGCCGGCAAGAAATGACAAGGCTTGAAGTACTGCTAAGGCAGTGTTGGGAGAGGAGGGAGCAAGGCAGACAGCCCCGCTCCCGCCCCCAAGCCTAGAAAGAAGGACTTTGTAATTTGGCCTCTTACACATGGAACAGCACTTTCAAAAGCCCCAAGGACCTATGTTTCCTGCGCTTGTCTGTTCTGGTTCTGGCCCGGAAGCACAAACCCTGAGCCTGAGGCTATTTGGGGAAGTCTGGGATCTGGCACAGCCCTGGCCAAGGCCCCCCAGAAGCTGTCTGCTGCCAGCCATAGGCCACCCCTTAAAGTTTCCTCTAGAAAACCAGGGCCCTGCTACAGCCCTTTGGGGGGTCAGGAGTGACCTCCGGGTTCGATATAAAGGGGGAAGTTAGAGCAGTGTTCAAGCCTCTTGCAATTAGCCCTGCGAAGACAGCCCAGTAAGCCCCAGAGGGCAAGCCTTCCCCGTTCAATAAGGCTGTCTCAGGAGGAGTTGGCCCAGCCTCTCCTGTCTCCTGGTGAATAACAGCCTTCCACCAGGAACCACCATTTTGCTCCTAAGAACCAAGCCGGCCCTGTTGCATGCAGATGGGACGGGCCTAGCTGTGGAAGGCTGGCTTTGCAGAGGTTGCTGTTGGAGGCATTTTGGTACATTTCCTCCAGAGCTCCAGCCTGCAGTCGGGGATCCTGCGCTCCAACACACCCCTCAGTTACGGTGACTGCCGTGACCCAAAGGAAGCAAGAGGGAGGCAAGGAGGCTACTGAGAACCGCATCATTTTGATCTGCATTCACCCATCTGAATACAGGCACTCCCATTGGGAAATCCAACTAGGGAAAGGAATCCTATAATAAAATCAAATAATTAGCCCTGCAACTCCTTTGCATATTCTCTCTCCCTCCCTCCCTCTCTTTCTCTCTCCTTTTTTACCTCACTCTCTTCTCCTTCCTCCTTTACTCCCTTCCTTCCTCTCTCTGACTCAGCCATCCTCATATTCCATTACCATTAGCTTGAATTGTGGATGCCTATAGCCTCTATTTGCAAAGATAGTTTGGTATTAAATACGAGTTAGGGCTTCAGACAAGAAGCCAAAAAAAGGAAAAAAAAAAAATTGGAATGGGTCTTTCCATTCTGACCATGCCATAAAGTTTGCCCTTTGTTCTGACTGTTTTAGGCTGAGGGGAAAGACAATTAGAAGACAAAGAAAGGGTGGAGAGTGTCTTGCTTGACACAGCCCCAAAAGCCAAGGAGGAGGCTCCCTTCGGCTGCACAGATATGGATAAAAACCCACCCACAGGCACAGGACACATCCCTTTAGCAGACATTAACTCAGAACCTCCCATGGGCCAATCACCTTCAGACCTGAACACCTAGTTGATGAAATCCTTTTATATCTCCTATTTCTTCTGACTATCACTTGGACCTGTGAGGCAAGTGTGATTATTCTGACCCCATTCATGAAGGGTTTGGAGCCAGACAGGCCATGCATAGAGCAGAGCTAGGCTGACACCCAGATATTCTGACCCCTCGCCCAGGGCTCTCCTGCATCAGCCACAGAGCATTGGTCCTTAAGTCACCAAGTCAAAACTCAACACATGCCACCAGGCTTTGCAGTCCTACACAAAGCCACTGCTCTTTGAGAGGGCCAGAAATAGCCCAAAGGACAGTGACGGTGACTTTGTGTTAAGTAAAGGAAGAGCAGGGGACAACTAGAATGATCCCTACACAGCCAGGTCAGAAGGGGCAGGCTGCAAATCCAGTCACTGGGGGAGTTAGAAAAGGCCATGCTCAGCCAGCCTTAGGTACTTGAGTTAGAGCATCTCTTTGACACGTGGAAGAATCGATGTAGAAACAACATGGAGCCCTCACCAAACCAGAGAGCACCTTTTGGAAGATACAACTCAGGTTGGAATCTGTCCCCAATGCCCTCCGAGGGCCTCCTGTGCAGTGTGGCTGAACGACCCAAGCTGAATGGCCTCAACTGCAAAAATGCTTATATTCTTTGAGGGCCAGTGTCCAGAGCAGACACAGATATATGCCCCCCACTGAGCTGCATTTCTTAGAGCAAAGTGGCAGCAAAGTGCTTGAGGCTGGGTGTCAAAGACACCCACTGTTCCGATGCTGGCTTTGCAAAGTATCAGCTTCCTGACTTTGCAAGTATTACCTAGTGACCCTGGGCCTTAGTCTCCTCATCTGTCAAATCAGGATAATCACACCTACCTCCCTCCAAGACTGCTGCAAGGATAAATGAAATAATGAATGGAAAATTCTTTACACAGTGCCTGGCACGTATGCAGTCAATATATGATATTATTATTTTAAAAATGTAAATTGTCCTGGATTATGGATGCTAAATTTGGTTATGAGCAAAAGAGATTTCCTAAGGAAACAGAGAGTCCCAAATGGTCACTACGGAAGCCTTTCCAATCCTGTCTCACAGGCAGGCCCTTATTTCAAGTTCTAAATTGTATGTCAGAGTGACCTGACGTTGAAATTCCCCGTGCTCAATGCCAAGTCCCTGAGTTCAGGAGAACCTTCCTAAGAAAAATCACCTGGGACCCGGATGCTGCACAGTGGAGCAATCTGACAAGCGTGGGTGTGCTCTAGGGTAAGGTGACCAGATTTTAACATTGGTAAAGCGGGACACCATTGATGGGGGGCAGGGGGGGGAGGGGGTCCTTGATTAAAAATGTGGTCTATCTCCCGCCGTTCCCTAGCTTGTGCATTCTTTCCAAAAATCGGGACTTTTTTAAAACGCCGCGGGATGGGGGACAAATTGTTAAAAATTGGGACTGTCCCGCCAAAGCAGGACGTCTGGTCACCTTACTCTAGGGGAGCCAGCATTGGCAGCCAGGGAAGCCACTGGGCCGCTGTGGGAGGTGGTGGGAAGGAGTAGGGCGTGGCCTGCGTATTAGTCCCCAGGGCTGTCATAACAAACTACTGCAAACTTAGTGGCTTAGAACAACAGAAATTTGTTCTCTCCTAGTTCTGGGGACCAGAAATCCTGAATCTAGGTATCGGCAGGACTGTGCTCCCTGGGAAGGCTCTAGGGAAGAATCCTCCCTTCCTTCTTCAGGGTTCTGTGGCTGCAGCCATTGTTTGGCTCGTCACTGCCTCACTCCATGCCCTGCTTCCATCTCACCACGACCTCCTCTTCTCTTCCCGTGTCGCTCCTCCTTCTGTCTCATACGAGGGCTGTCCGGAAAAACTCCAGCCATAAACGCCTCTATTTTTCATATGACATGGCTGGGTACTTTCTGGACTGCCCTCGTATAAGGATACTTGTCATTGGATATAGGATCCACTTGAATACAAGATGTTCTCATCTCAAACTCTTGAGCTTAATTACATCTGCAAAGATGTTTTTCCCAAATAAGGTCACATTCACAGGCTCCAGAGATTAGGACGTGGACATAGCTTCTAGGAAGTCACCATTTCAACCCACTACAGTGAGCCTGAAGGGGGGCGCCATCTCCCTGAGGCTTCTGGTCACTGATAGCTGTTCACCTGCAATGGACACAAGGGTGCACGGGCAGAGAGCCATGCTGCTTCATCGCTCTGCATCCCAGAACTCCCCTTTACCCATCCCCCACAGTGTCCATCCATTTGTCCTTTTGCAAGAAGGGTCTAGTGATGGGGCACCGAGATACCCATTTTCCAGGGTCCTTGGCCGCTCCACCTGAAATTGCATCAGCTACCTGACTATGGACAGGTGTGCGTCATTTCAAGAACCCATGCAAAGTTAAGTAGCTTTACTTCTCCAGAGCCATCCTCACCTAGAAGGGCAGACAAGGGTCTCATTATTTGTGGGGATGAGAAAGATACAGACAAGAAAATATTAATTCAAGCAAAATGTTCATTCTTTCTTTTTTATGTACAAATTATGCAACATAATTGTTTCACAATGATTAATATTATTTCAGGGGCCTAATAAACACCATTTACAATGCAAATCTCCAGGCTGCAGAAAGGTACTTGCAATCAGGAAGGGCATGAAGGCAGCCGGGAGGGACTGAAGTGGAGAGGGAGCGAGTGTGTGTGTCACACGGCCCGCCTTTGAACACAGTGTCCAAAAGCACGTGTGCCTGGTGACTTCTCCCTTGCCCCTCGCAGCAAAGACTTCTGGAAGATTTTCTGGATCTGCTGAGCGTGTCCTCCGTGCAATATGGCGATGTCCCCACTTCTACCTTTTGTTTCTGAGGCGTCCCTTTAAAAGGTCACATGCTTTCCCTCCTAACCAAGAGAAAGGCACATGATGAGGTGGTGGGAAGATGGGAAATTGGAAAATAACAACATGGGGAAATGTGTCAAAAGTACCCATCTGTTCTAATGCATCCTATCACTAATAACCTCTCCTCCCCCATCAAGAGAGAAAAAGCAGGAGGCCCCTCACTGTGCCGCACCCCCACCCCCACCCCCTCTCTCCGGGTGCCATCTCAGCCGCTGTGTGGGATCGCAGGCTTCGATGTTGCTCAATGCCTTAAACGTGTGATTAGCACACATTTTGCACCATACGCCCCGTCTCAGTCCTTCCTAGGGCTGCTCACCAGTTAGAACCCCCCTCCCCCCTAAGCCTCAACACCAATGTGTCCTTGTGAAATGGCTGCTTTCTCTCCAACGGGGGTGCCTGATATAGAATAAAAAATCACCTAGTTTTGCCTATGCTCCAACAGCACAAAACACATCCCAGAGAAATAGCCTCTGTCACTCCAGAATCCAATTTCTTTTTACTGCTCTACTCCCATCACTTCCAATGTCCTGTGTTATAAATGTGTAAATTTAATAAGAGTGAAATTTTCTAGAGAAAAAAGAAAACATTATAGTATGGCATATCCATTGCTAAATCGTTAATTTGTTAGAACAACAATATCACTGCAAAGTTGCAACTGGTTTCCTTAGTAACATGTTCAAGTACACAGGAAAACATTTTGGGGTAATAAAGTGTTCCCATTTGAATAAACTTTCGCATGAGGTAAGGAAGTGATCATCTAAAAACGACAGATTAAGCAATCGATTAACTTAGTCATGCTATGAAACTTTAACTTCTGAAAATATTACGCTTCCTGGAAATAGGTCGAGCTACCAGAATTGTATGTAACTGTGCCGGTCAGTTACATTTCGAAGAATCACTTGGAAATTCTTCCTAGTTTAACACTCAGTAATGTATAAAAACAGCTCCCCAGGGCATTCTGAAGTGAAGAGGGCTTATTCGCAAGGGTCCAAATCATGGAACACAGATTACTTCCCTCGTGCTGGATTTCAGCAGACCAGGTTTCCAAATCACAGCTTTCTAAGGCAACAGTTTTCAGACTTTACTGAAATGGTTTTCAGAAGCCTCAGGACTGGAGGGCTTGTTAAAACACAGATTTCTGGGCCCTTCTACCAGAGTTTGTGATTCAGTAGGGCCGGGGAAAGACCTGAGAATGTGCATTTCTAACAAGTTCCCACAGGGTGCTGACGCCTCTGGTTCAGGGGCCACACTTGGAGAACCATGTTCTAGGGCGGGAGTGGCGAACCTATGGCACGCGTGCCCAAAGTGGCACGCAGAGCAATTATTTCGGCACTCAGAGCTGTGAATACCATTTTAAAAATTATTGTTTATGCTCTTATAGACATAAAAATAATCGATACCTCTATCTCACTCGATGGGTCGACACGCGAGTCGAGCGAGTATACTCTTACTTCATAAACTTTGGCACTCAGTCCCCAAAAGGTTCGCCGCCCCTGTTCTAGGGGAAACCTAAAAATGATCACTCTGGCCCCATAAACCCCAATGACAAAAAGGTAATGTTCATCTCACCCAAAAGCAATCTGAATCCTAAAGTACTGTCATGGTCAGAGGGCCTCTTTTCCTCTATATCACTTATGAAAACCTTTAGGAGATGGGTCCTTTGTCCTGGAAGATAGGCTTCAGACTTCTGAAGAGGAGAGTGAGAAGGTTGGACCCTGGCTGGGATCAGGCGAGCATCACCCGATGTGGGTCAGGGACCTTGTTTGTAATCCTCACCGTCCCCAGTGCTTGGCAGACAGCCAGAGCTAGCAGAAACTCAGTAAAGGTTGACCAGCTGTGCTTCTATTCTTGAGCTCCTGTATAAGTCAGTGAGTGGCTTGGTTTTGTTATGGATTTTACTAAACATATTCACAAAGTCATTGGTGACAGGAAAATGCTTAAATCACAGTCCTCGCCCTTTGGCTCCTGATATGATAATCCAAGTCTCCAGGTAGACAATCAGCTTATAAAATGGAAAGTACCCTGGGCTGGAGTCAGGACCTTCTTCTGGTCCTGAATTTGCCTCCATGTGCCATTGACCTTGGGTTCTCCTCCATTTCCAAGAGGGTCAGACCAGTGTTCTCTAGAACGCCCTCCCACTCTAGGAATGCAGGAGTCATGCTGGATCCTACACTTGTTCTTTGTTTTGGTTTGATTTCTCTTTCTGTATCAAATCTATTTCAGCTTGAGGTGAAGGAAATTCCCAAATTACCGTTTTGTATCTTGTGGAGGAATAGCTTCTCACAGCTAATTTCTCAACTTCAGGCTCCTTCTTCCAGAAGCTTGCTGTGTCCACATTTCAATTAATTGCCTATTGGCACACACCCGACTCCAAATATTTGTGCAGTCCCCGAGAAAGCCTCATTCAGCTAAGTACCCGCTCGCATCAACCTGGCTTCTGGTTCCAACATCCCAGAATATCCAAGCGAGAAAATATGCAAATGCCAAAGTCACCCAGAGAGCATTCATCGGGGAGACAGTCATTGGAGGCAGGGAGAGAGGCGCAGGAGAAAGATATTATCACTTGCTGGAGACAGGGAAATGTGGGTGGGGGAAGGGAGGCGGTGGAGAATCCGAAGACTGGAAATGCTCACATCTTAGAGCACAGGACGTTTCTTCAGAGAGGGGCTGAGCAGATCAGCTAAGTGACAAACATGCTCTAGAAGCACTTGCAGGGAAGCAGGGCTTGTCTTAGAAGTTGGCAGGAAAGGGTGTATTATTAGAGTCTGCCCCAAGTCTCTGTGCCAATAAATTCAACACTCCCACTTGCTGACAAACTCCTACCATCAGCATCACTCCTCAGGATGTTTAAGAACATTGCAAAATGGTTGGGATACAGTGCTCAATAACAACAGTGGTATGCAAACTTATGTAAACATGGAATCTCAGATGCATAGAAGAAAAAAAGACTAAACAAATAAATAAATAAATAAGCCAATGCTGGCTTGCCTCTGGGTAGTGAGATCATCAAAAAGTTTGTCCCCTACTTTATATTCTTTTCACTTTCCGAGCTTTCTATAATTAATCAGTATAGTTCTGCTTACTGCTCATAAGATTAAAAAAAAAGCTTTTCAAACAAAAATTAAATAGGCTCTGAAGGTAGGCCACTGTCAGCAAAAGGCTCTTGGTAACATACAAATCTTCTTAGGGACTAAAAGGGACAATTCATTAATAGTTCTGCATAGTTTAGTTTGTCATCTTGGTGGCTTTCAGGAGTCAGGAATCTTTTTTTCATCCTTGCACCCTGTGAGCTTATCACTGATCTAGGCACAAGATGGGTGTCAAATGTGTATTGAATTATACCCAGGACAGAGGGGACATCAGGTCTTAGAGAAAAAGGAAACCCAGAAGGAGTTTTGAAAGAACAAGGTGCTTTGGAAAGCAACTTGGGACAGAGTGAGCCGCAGGGGACACTGCATTCATTATGGGAGACTCCAGAGAGAAAGAGATGGCATAGGGGTTGAAGGCACTGGCCTGGGGAAGGGAGCAGAGCCAAAAAAGGGGGACATTGGGGGACGGCCAAGGCCTCCGCCCCCTCACTGCCCTCCCCCCGAGCCGGTCCTTGTCCCGCGGTCTAGTTGTTCGATGGCATTAGAGATACTCTGTTGAGCTCTGGTTTCAAAGTGACACCAATAACAAAGTGGAAGTCGAATGAAGGACAAGATGGGAAGCTTCTTCAAAGCTGGCTAGGCCCGCCCACCTACATGCACGGCAGGGCGCCGCTGAGCACTCACGACATCTCCCAGGAAATGTCAGGAGCTTCAAAGTTTCACCAAGTGTCCACAGCAAGACTGGAATGTATGGAAGAAACAGGAGGCACAGGCAGGAAATCGAAGGCACAGAGTGGTAGATGGACTTTGACAAAACAGAGTGACAGTATTCAGTCGTAATATCAACTGCCACCACACATGGACCTGAGGGAAATGACTATGTCAAGCAGCAGGTGGGGGTGGATACTGCCTTGATTTTCTCACTGGGGACAAGCTGCTCACACATACAATTATACCTACTCATTTCGTGACTATTATTGAGTGCCTGCCACGTGTCAGGAGATAATTGGTCATGACTAGAGCAACCCTCCCTGTTCGTTCGTGCGGAATATGTGAGCTGGAAGAAAGCTTTGTTATCTCGTTCAGCGGCTATAGTCTACGGATCAGGAGATCACAGCCCACAGCAGGAAAGAGGTCTGAGCCCTGGCGCCCAGCTGACGCAGTTTCACTATTTTTTATACCAGGAGGTTTTACACGTCGTGACTTCGCAGGGTTTTCTCTGCCTGCCTGCAATGCTCTTGCTTACTCCATTGAGGAAATTCTATGTACCCTCGTGAGGCTTGTTAAATGCCACTTAGTCTCCATGCAGCCTTCTCTGTGCCTTCCCATGGCCCTCCAGACTAATACAGTGTTTGTCACACTCTGCCTTGGACTTTAGTAAACATACATCTGTCCCCTCTCCTTGATTCTGAGGCCCCTAAGGGCAGAGATGACCTCCCATTGGTCACTATATTTTCAACACCTCGAACAGCCGGGGTGAATCACATTTACGGAGGGGCCACCAAAACCTGGAGGCTATAGCACGCTCTTTATACGCAGTCACATTCCATCCTCGCCAAACTCTCTGAGGTGGGTGTTACTTTGCTTGACTTAAAGATGAGGGAACAGGCTCAGAGAGGCTAAATAACTTGCTCAAAGTCACAAAGCCAAGTGCAGGAGCCGGCATTCAGCCAGTTCTGTCTAGCTCCAAAGTCCGTGGTGTCCTCATTATATGCTGCGTTGGGAGCTCTGTACGCTCCGTGAAGTCACAGACAATGTTTGTCCTGTCTGTACCACCTGGCACAGTATCTAACACCATTATATTCTGCTGGTCATACAGACCAACCCCGACCAGAGTAGGAGACATGGGATCACGGATGCTAGGAGGCAGGGGCCACGGGGGGTCATCGAGGGGGCTGCCTACCCACAGAGGACATGGTGCAGAGATACACTCAGGAACTACTTAAACAATTCTGCCTTTACAAAAACCTTATTGCGGTCAAGAGCAGAAATCAAAGTGACCACAAAAAGCAAAACAAAGTGAGCCCTAATATGACAATGACATGAGTGTAAAGCAGAACCATAGAAGGCAGGCAATAAAGCCAGCCAGAGGCTGCGGGATGTGCTGTGACTGAGATCCAGGGATGGGCAAGGACGGGAGCTGGGACTAAGCCAGTAGCTGAGGATGTAGACACGCCCTGTGGAGGAGCCTGGCTCAGGGCACAGCGCTGCTCAGAGAAGCCACACCCGCTGCTCCTGCCTAATTCCCACCAAGTCCAGGGGATGGGTTTCAGGTCACCGCCAGCTCCCATTCCCCACCTCCCCCTGCCCCACCTGCTGGCTTTGCCTCACTCTCCAGGTCCAGGTTTTTAGAATCTGTGGAACCAAGGACAGGGCTCAGTGGGTCCACATTTTCATTTCCTTCATCCAACTCCAGCCGTGAAATGACTGTACCTCTGGGGAACTGATGAAAACACTGAGGTTTTTCCCCCCACTGGGTCCCTTCAGTATTTTTTTATATTTACAAAAAAAGGTGGTGGTGGTGGGGCGAGCCCCACCTCTCTGTAGACCCGCTTACTTTCATTGCATGCTGAGAGCTGGACAGCCCATGTGATGATTCCTCTGGGCTTTACCTTCTAAGAAGCTCAGAACTAAATTCAGTGTTTGTGTCTCACCCCAGGTTATAAGTTTCTTACAGGCCACAAGAGGGGTGTGTCTCTCCTTTTGTTCCTACGGGACCTAGTCCTAGCCCCATGTTTAGCAAAGGGGCACACTGGAGATTTGTGGAAGGTAAATGTTCAAGCACAGTGCCCCTCCCCACCCCCATCCCAAGATTTTCCACCTTCCTTTTGAGTTTTTTTTTTTTAAACTGTCTTATGAATATGTGTTTGCATTGTCACCTACCTCCGAGATTCTTTTGTAGGTAGGCAGGGAATAAATGAATAAATACACAAATAAATGAATAATGGACTCCCTCCTGCCTGGGGGAACTTTGTCAGCTCTGTTTCCAGAAAATCCTAACAGAGACTGAACTAAGAAACAACAGTTTGGGAGCTCAGTGGGTTCCTTTTTTTTTTTTAAACTAGATAAGCATGGGTGCCTCAAGTAAATTCCCCTTTGATTGGTATGTTTCATCAGTTGAACTCTAATTGGTGCAAACAGGTAATTTGGAGATTACAAGATTTATTCTTCTATAACAGTGATTACTGATTGCTAATGATAGTGCTGATTTTTAGGTGTTTAAAACCTTGACAGTTACAACACTCATGTGATTTACTCCAGTGTCTTAGAAACAGGGTTCTACGGATCCCGGAGGACAGAGGCTGAGCCCTTCCTAAGTTCGGCCCAGTGCCCCATGGATGTGTGTGCTCGACTAAACACTTATTAATATTAATAATAACCACAGACGAGAGCATTCACCCAGGATACTGAATCACTCACTCTGCTTGTAATTCCATGGATTTTCAAATGTATACCTCCTTTTGCCAATGTCTACTACAGTGCAATATTAGGATTATTAGCTTGAGAAATAATTGGCCTTAAAGGCATGTCATAAAAGGACGAAGTCATAAACTCTCCTCCCTGACATTTGGAGAGACTCTGGTTTGGAAACACTCAGAGGAGCTAGAACTGCTAAGTAGCTACCTTCCCACCACCCCGGGGGAAGGGAGTTAAACAAGGCTGCCCTGGCCTGGTGCCAGCCCAGGAGCTGGGCACCGCCTTTGGGCTCTCTCCCTTGTTACTCCATGTTAACAGGCTCAGTGCCAACATGTCAAAACCCAGAGTGTGAAGGGAATGGAAAGTGGCAGTGCCCAGACAGGCAAGTTGCCTCTACCCAGGGGGCCATGCATGCAGGGTGTGGGCACCCAGTCCCACCAGGAGAAAGCGTGCCACCCAAGTCTACTTGCCAACACGGAGAGCAGAAGTGATAAATTCAGGCCAAGTCAGAACAGTGCGCCAGTTACCACGGGGTCTGGCATCGTACACGGAACATAATAGCGAGTCCCCCAACCTCAGTACCTATTGTATTTTTGTTGTTTTTGTTGTTGTTAAGATTTTGGGTGAGTAACAGAACCTGCCCCATCTGGTTTCCTGCCTCTCAGCCTTTATGCTGCATCTGCAAGGGCGTCCTGTCAGACAGGCACCAGTTCGATGCCAGGCGCTGGTCTGCTACTCCCTTCCCTGATGGGGGATGCTTCCCTTCTCTGAACCCCAGAGGAGGACCAGGTTTGATCTGTTAGAAGAGTTTCCATGAAACTGGGCTGGCACTCTGAAGTGCGTGCATGTTCTCTGAGCTGTGCCAGCTATCTGGACACAGATGTTCTTACAAGGTTGTGAGCCCAAGTTCTAGAAAACCACAGACTCTGGAGTCCTCGGCACGTCTCCATATAGGTCACAGGTATTCCATAAGGCTATCTGACTCAGTCAAAAGCATTTGTCTAGGCTTGTGGAATCATGCAACAGACTCCTGAAGAAATCTACTCATTCTCTTCATTTCAGGGATGAAGAAACAAAGGCTCAAATGAGTGGGCAGAGTTGTCTGAGGATGTCCAGTAAATGGCAACAGAAGACAGAAGACTTTTAGCTAGAAGAGCCTGAGAAGAAAGTATCCCTGCTGCCTACAGGTAAAAAATACCCCCAGACCTTTTGCTCTCAGAAAAGAGCAGATCTTATGATTAAACCCAACAGTCGTGGCCACCAGGTGTCTTGACAATTTGGGATGTGAACATAACCTCTGCCCATTTGTACTCCATATTTACAGCCATATGTATCACCACACCCAGTCCTTGAATAGCACTTTATGATACTCAAAGTGTTTTCAAATCTATAATTTGAATCTTATACCATTTTTTAATGGACTTATCACTTCATTTTACCAAAGAGGAAATTTTGGTGAAATGATTTGCCCAAGGTCATACAGCTGGTAGTATGTAGGGGAGGTAGGCCTTGAACCTAGGACTTTGTCCCAAAGGTTTCCCTTTCAGCTCTACTCCATGGAAACAAAGTTCCAGAAACTTCCTTTGACTTGTAGCTTTTAGGGTCCTCTGGCTTTAAGCAGGTTTTATCTTTTACGTTTCTCATGTAACCTTAGAACATGTCTGTTGGTAAGTCCAGATCCTGCTATTATTAAAGTTTCTAAAAGGCTGAATATGTGAGGCTTTCCAAGTAGAGGACTATGGCTTGGTCTGGACGGCATCAATACCTTGCCCTTTAGACTGACTTCTAATCTGTATATTTTTTCCTGAAAAACTGGGCAAAGTTTACTCTTGCTCCTGTCACCATGAGTGGGAAGTTACAACATCATCTCCATTTGAGACAGAAGAGAAATGTGGAACCACGGGACCCCCTTCGCACATCTGAGCCATCCCTCCCCACAAAAAAAAGAAAGGAACAAGATTGCAAACGAAACTGTTTGACTCTAGTTGGCTCTCTCAGCGACTGCTTCAAGGGCTATCATGGTTTTGAAGCAAAAAGAAGTAAATCCAGAGGTCATATCAGCTGGAGTGGCTCTTGGTACAAAATAGCCCTGGTGCTAGCCTGAAACTCCTGTAACAGATCAGTCACACGGTCATTCTCTGGAGTTTTCTGACCTGGATCAGATAGGCATTTGACAATGGACTAACTTCCTCAATGAGCTGGGGGTAGAGGAGGGGACAAGCCAGTGGCTTGTCCCTTCTCTCCTGTTCTGTTCCATGTTGACTCTGGTGACTTTATTATACTATATTTGTTGATTATGTGAGGCTAAAGTAAGTCTCTTACTTTTTCTCCCTAAACAATGTTGAAAACATCAAACGAAATGTTTCCCAGGGGATCTGAGGGCAAAATCAACCATGAGCACCAATCTTCATTCTCTAGAAAGTGTCTCAGGTCAGTTGCTTCCTGTTGGTATTGAAATTTGCAATTATATTTTGTCTCCCCACCCCACACCCTCCTCCACACAGAAAGGCTTTGATGTAATCAGCAGCAACCCAACATGATTTTGAGCAATTCCCATTCACACGCACACCCAGAGTCTTGCTTAACTACGGCCTGAGTCATCATGGCGCATATCAGCCACTTCAATGATGCCGAGAGAAGCTTGGCATGATGGTCCCTCCGGTGAGGAGTCTGGGTTTGCTGATTACAGGTGAAAACCCAGTAGAACTTCCCAGATGAGCAGCTGGGCATCAGCCCAATGAGCTCATTCCCCAACTTTGCTGCTGTGTGGCCTTGGGTGTTCAAGAGCTCAGCTGCCAGGAACATGTGCCAACCTCTGCCATCCTGATGGCATGAAAGATTGAAGAGGGCAATGAGCCAGATGATTTCATGAATCCCTTCCACCCCTGCTGTGGCTGCTCCTTTCTGTGACATCATAATAATGGGAGTGGGTGGACCCCTGGAGCTTATTTCAATTTGAGGGAAAGATTCTTAACTACGTGTCTTCCCAGTCTCCTCCTCCTGTCCTTCTAATACCCCACAAGCCAGGGCTAGGGCAGTGGCACCTACCCAGGTACCATTTCTCCAGCGAAGACAGGCAAGGGGCCAGTGGCCCACAAGGGCACCTTGAGGTGTGCAGTCTTTCCTGATCCGGGGAGAACAGCTTTAGTGCAGACATGTCTTGGCACAGGGGAGGAGGCACTCAGATCACAGATGCAGTATCTCCCTCCGCATCAAACCGCAGTGGCAGGCACAGGCCCCAAATACCAGACTCCACTAACAACCCAGCCAACCCCTCCAGGCCATGGCAAACCCTCCCACTGCTCAGCTCACAAGCTGAAGCTGCTAATGGAACTCCCAGGAGCCCATCCTGAGGATGTCAAGCTCGGGGTGGAGAGCTCAGGGCTCTGTACTCCCTTGTCTCAGAGCATTTCCCTGAGGTTATGGAAGAAAGATGGGGCATACTCTACTGTAGCCAACCCGAGACCCTCCTGAAACACTGCAATCTACACAGGGGTTTCGAGAGGCACAGCTGGGCAGTGAATCCCCTCAGCAACCTGGTTCCACCCCTTCCCACCTCCTCCACTTGTCTCGTGGTTCAATTCCAGCAGGAAGGTTTGGTGATGGCAAGGAGCAAGTCACTGTATTTGCTTCCTAGGGCTGCCATAGCAAACCATGTGGCTTAAAACAACAACGTATTCTCTCCCGTTTCTCAAGGCTGGAGTTCAAAATCAAGGTGTCAGCGGGGCTGTGCTCCTCTGAGGACTTGAGAGAAAAATCTTTCCTTGCCTGTTCTTGGCATCTGGTGGTTGCTGTCAGCCCTTGGCTTTTCTTGGTTTGAAACTGCATCACTCTAACTCTGTGTCTGTTGCCTCATGGCCTTCATCCCTGTGTGTGTTCACATGGCCTTCTTGTAAGAATAGCAGTCATTCGATTTAGGACCTATTGCAATCCAGAATGAACTTATCTTAACTTAAAATTCAATCTGCAAACATGTTATTTTCAAGTAAGGCCACATGTTGAGGTTTGAGGTGGACATGAATTTTAGGGCAACACTATTCAACCTACTACAGTTAACCCAGCTGAGAGGCCTAGGCCCACTGCTAGTCTCTGGGTTTCATGTAGAAAACTCAGCTCTTCCAGCATCTCAGAAAACAAAGTGAGAGCCCCAGGGCGGATCTGGGGACAGCAACATGGCGATCTCAACAGACTGGAAACTAAGAACATCCTGGTGGGCAGGCCATCGTTTTGCCTCTCGAGTCACATCACCATTTCAAAACATTTTACCCTCACCCTCTCACTGGATCTTCCCACTACCACTGCAAGGTAGACACTGCAAGGTAGACACTGCAAGGTAGACACAGTGAGGAATATTAACCTCCCAAAACAGAGGAAGAAACTGAAATTCACAAAGATGACATAACTTGCCCAGGCCGCCTTGCTGGTGGGGGATTCGGGTCAGGGCCTTCTCATGTTCAGGACATTGTATATCCTACCACCGCAGCCAGCTTACCTTCACATCTGCGCCAAAGGAAATCAGGGGAAAAGAAGACATCACCAAATAGAAAAGTGTCACCAGGAGCCTCAGACTTCAAATGTACACGCTATTCGTGAAATACTCAGTACTGAATTCTTCTAGATAATAGACTTTGGAGTGGCGTGAATTACGAGCCTCTAGCCTCAAGGAATTTTCAATCTAGTGAGGAAAACTGAACACCTACACACACAAAGTTAAATGTTATGCACGTTACGATAGAAGACTGGGAACAAAGGAGGAAGTGGTCTGGGCCACTAGGCTAAATGGCAATTAAGAAAAGCTTCAAAATAGGAACTATAGTAGAGATAGAATTATGCTATGTGACACCACAAGATTGCTATAAATACACTGAGACTATGGGAGACTATAGGACAACCAACTGTTCTTTACTAAATAACAAGCAAAGAAACGATATAAAAGAGAACCAATAGATAAAAATATTTGTAATAGGCAGGTCAACCAGTTTGACTTAGATGGACCTTCTTGAGATATCAGATTCCAACATGAAGACAAAACTAAAAATATTTACCGGTAAGTTACTGTATTTTTCGCTCCAGAAGACGCACCTGACCTGCCTGGACCCGCTCTCCTTCCATGCAGTCCCTGCTTTCTGATCTGGCTGCAGGCTTCCCCACGGCATCATTAAGGTCCCCAAAGTGCACTCTTCTTTGCAGTATTCGCTCCATAAGACGCACACACTTTTCCCTCCACTTTTTTTTTGGGGGGGAGGGGGAAAGTGCATCTTATGGAGTAAAAAATATGGTAATTATGTAAATCTGCATGTTGAATGTATATTTGATAATATCTTAATATTGTAATTCATATGTAGTATGTTAATATTGTGTTTGTTTTAAAAAGTTTTTTTTTTTATGTTTCACTAATATATGCTGAAAATTTTAAGGACAGAATAATGTTATATCTGGAATTTGCTCCAAAAAACTTTGAGGGGGTTATTGGAGACAGTATTAATAAAACTATACATAAGTTGATAATTGTTAAAGCTAAGTGACAATACATAAGAATGATATATTGGTTTTTCCACTTTTGTGGAATTTTTTACATTTTTCATAATAAGTTTGTGGAATATTTGAAATTTTCCATGATAAAAAATATTATTTTCACAATAATTTTGTGGAATATTTGAAATTTTTCTCAATAAAAAATAAAGATGAGGAACCCCCCCAAAAATAGAAAAAGAAAAAAAAAAAAGAAAGAAAGGAAGAAAGAAAAAAGAAAGGCTTCAAGGAGCAAAGAGCATCTGGAAATCGTTTTTACAAAAAATTGGTGGTCCTGGATCAGAAGAGAATTTGATAGTCAGACAACTAAAATATGAATATAAATTCTCTTCTTAGGTAATGAATTATTATCGTTAAATGTCCAGAATTTGATCATTATATCATGGATATGTTAAAAAAAAATGTTCCACAAGATATTTTACTGGAGTCTTCAGGAGTTATGGGTACCAGTGTCTATAATTTACTCTCAAGTGACTGATTAAGCAAATCATAATAACAGTATAAGTACATATTCATAAAAATGCATACACATACATATATAAAGAGAAAAGGAGAAAAAGCGAATGTGGTAAAATGCTAACAATTGGTGAAGCCAGGTGAAGGATATAAGGAGGGTGTACTATTCCTGAAACTTTCCTGCCCATTTGAAATTTTTCAAAATGAATAGCTACAGAAATCAGGACTGAGTAACACAAGAACAAATCACTTAAGAAATATTATAAGTAGTGAAGGATGCAGGGATAGCTCAGCAGTTGAGTGCTTGCCTCACAATCACACGTTTCAGGGTTGCATTCCAGGCCCCAGCCTGTGCAGACCCACCTGCTGAACTGCAGTGCAACTGGTAACGGCCGGGGTGGCGGCAGGGGACGCTTCTCACCTCCCATGAAGGAGGCCCTGGGTTCTGTTCCTGCCCCGTGTGGCCCCACGTCCACCTGTGTGGAATGAAACCATGTCACAACTAATGTACAATTGTGGAGACTGCTCTGGGCCCTCCCCCTTCTCTCTGTCTCTCTCTGTCTGTGTCTCCCCCTGTCTCTGTCAAAAACAATCAAATAAATCTTAAAGTATTTGGAATTCACCGTGCCGGCTGGGGAGAGAGAAGGGGGCAGCAGTGAGGGGCAGGGGGAGCCGCCTGACCAACCAACCCCCTGGAGGTGCGGCCAGCTCGGGCATGCGCAGTGAGCGGGCTGGAAAGGTGAGCAAGGACCAGACCACAGCAGGTCTTGCCACCACACGAAGGAGCACAAAACCCATTTGTGAAGCAATCGGGAGTCACTGAAGGGTGTCAAGCTAGAGAGTGCCCGGGATTTCCCACGTGTGGAGGGCGCAGCAGTGCGGAGAGGGGGTGAGTAGAGGACCGAGTGAGTGTACGTGAGATGTGTTACAAGTCGTTCATCACAGGTAGTGGGTAAAGACCAAAGAGGGGTCACTTATTTTCATAAATGGCTGTGGATGCAGGCAGATGCTTCTAATAGTACCACTTGTTCACTTGCATCCTAATTGCTTTATTGGACAGCACGTCTCTGTACCTAACGACGGGAAGTGTGCCCGGCACGCATCACAGCCCAAGCAGGTTCAGAACCAGCGGGCTAGATGGATGATGGAACAGCGAGCACGAGTAATGGCAGCCCTGCCAAAATCCAGGAAAGAAATGATAAGGATTTAAAACCCGTGGCTTTCAAATGTGTAGCCATTGATTGTTCTTCAGACAATATGCACGACAGATAAACATGTTGTTGTTCGGTTTAAATCAGGGATGAGAAAGCCCAATCCCTGCCCGCTCACTTCCCCTTTCCGTTCCACCTTCAGAAGCCTTTGAAAGGACTCCAGTGAAATAGTTTGAAAGCCAGCGGCTTGCACTAAGGGGAAGAGGATAATAAGGACAAGGTGAGATATGCAGAACATTAGGACTCAACCTCTCAGTTGGGGGAAAGCGTCAGTAAGAGAAAGTTACTAGACTGCTTGCTGGAGTTCTAGGTTTCTGGGGTGGGGGACAAGGAAGGAGATGATTGAGATAGGAGAAGCAGGTTTTAAAGAAAGCTGAAGACTCCCATATGATAAATTTTCAAGTGCATGTGGACACATACCCAGTAGGCAGGGGGATAGATGGCAGAGAGAGCCCAGGGAAGCAGTCCCTCATCCAGAAAAACAAACACACAACACGTAGTATGATAAGAAAGGAGGAGTGAACCTAGCATAGGATCTCACTCAGAGCAGCATTTAATAGTTGGTCCAAGAGGTCAGAAGGTGATCAGGTTTATTGTATCTTAGGGGCAAAGGAGAAGAAAGAGAGAGAAAAGGAATAATCACCTCCCATTCTCTATGTTCCCAAGACACTGAGATTATGTTCACAGTCTAAAAACCAGCACAAGGAATTTTATGTAAAGTACTAATAACCTCACTTTCTTCATTTCAACTGAATTCTGGAACAGGGATTTTCTGATTTCTAAGTATATCTTGTGCTTAACAGAGGCCCTGGAATTTAAGTGCTTTATAAATATTTGTTGAATGAGTGGATTAATTAATGAATCTTTAAGAACTATTTGGGGAAAGCATTACAATGACTTTAAGAGCTAAGTAGAACTATTGAGAGGATCAGGGTAAACTTAACCATCTGGAATGTTCCCCAGGAGGGGAAACATACCAGACTGTGTGTTGGCTCCCAGAAGACCCAACAGCCATGTCCTATCCCACGTGGGGCAAGATTTAAGGAAGAGCAATAGAAACAAAAGGAAGCCAGCCCAAGTGGCTCCAGAGCACAAGTAGACAAACTGCATGGAGCTGAGACAAAGAGCCAAGAGGAAATGGGAATTATTAGATGTGCTTAAGAAAACCTAAAGTAGTAAAAATAGAAATTCTGGATTTGGGTTCTCACTGTGTTATTAAAACGGTATTTGAGAAGCGAGGCAGACAGCCTTGGAGGAAATAATGCCAAATCAATGGCATAGCTGCCTTGCTCCTAGAAACCAGGCTCTCCTCTTCCATTCCTTCTTCTGTCCCTAACAGCAAAATCTAAGCTCCAGCAATGTCCCTGTCCTCCGAACAACCAAACGGAGGAGGAGAGTCTAGGACCATGGAGGGCAAAGCTCCCTGCAGATCCCCTGTCCAGAGCCTATGCACCTTGGCAGACTCTCTGATGCTCAACGGGAAAGGCACGTCCTACTGAGCAGAAGCTATTTGCTCCTTAAAAAGGAAGTCATCAATTTATATTTTATATTATAGTGAATAGAGAATATTATGGAAGGAGCGGATAGGCAAAAACTGACCAAACTGAAGCTCTCCTACTTCAGGCACATCATGAGAAGGCAGAGTTCTTGGGGAAAGATAATCATGTTGGGAATAACAGAAGGCAGCAGGAAAGGGGGAAGACCAAATATGAAATGGACTGACTCCATAAAGAAAGCCATAGTCCTGAGTGTACAGAAGCTAAGCAGGACTGTTGAGGACAGGACATGGTAGACATCACTCATTCATAAGGTCACCAGGAGTCAGAGCCAACTCAATGACACATAACACACACAGATAGACAGTAACATTCACACTCTGCAATTAGTTGGGTAGAACCTTATGCATAATCCAAAAGGTAAGGGTAGCCCTAAGATGTGCGCCTGTTTTGGAAGACCTGGGACTTTAATTTCTACAAATAAGTAATGTGTTGACCAAGAACAGTGCTAAGCAGGTTTTGCCCTTGCCCTATCACCCAATTAAAAAACTAGAATTCAGGGCAAGTAGGGGCTAAAAAATGTTATTTTCTTCTGTGGACTATATCGAGCCCTGTGGATCATTCCTTTGGCCACAAATCTTCAGAGACTTGTGGGCATAGTGTGTTGAATGTTGTCCTTCCCAACACAACTTCCAAATGGGCTCAGCATGAATTGGAGCATTCTGTTAACACATTTCTTGGCTTCTTTTCAGTGTTTTATCGCTTCTCTTGGTTTTAGAAAGTGTTTTTATACCCATTGGCTAGGTAAGGCCAAACTCTGATGTAGATGAGAACTCAAAGCTCCTGAAGAATTAAAGGGTAGAGAACAGCATCAAAAGGAAATAAAAGAAGGAAAATGGGAAGGAGAGAAAGATGTTCTGGAAGGACATTAAGGTTTCAAATATGGCTGTTTTGATTTTCTCCTTTTGGTTTTTCTGTATTTTCTATAAGAAGCTGTTATTATTTTTAAATAGTAAAAAAATAATAAAAGTTATTTTTAATGCAAAAGATCAAATTAACAAGATCTAAATATCCCAAGGTAAGATTTCTTGCATATTATTTAAAAAAATAAAAATTTTAATGTCATAAGATATTCATAATATAAATTTTGTCATTTTAACCATTGTTATGTGTACAGTTCAGTGACATTAAGTACATCGCAATATTGTGCAATCATCACCACCATCCGTTTCCAGATATTATTCATCATCTGAAACAGAAACTTGTAGCCACTAAGCAACAATTTCCTATTTCCCCCTTCTCCCAGACCCCAGTAACCTCTATTCTTCTTTCTTTCTCTCTGAATTTGCCTATTCTAAGTGCTTCACATTAGTGGAATGCACAATATCTGTCCTTTTGTATCTGACATATTTCACTTAACATAATGTCTTTAAGGCTCATCCATGTTGTAGCATGGAAATACCATTCCTTTTTAAAGCTGAATCATATTTCATTCTATATCTATAGTACACGTTCCATCTGTTGATGGAACACTTAGGTTGCTTCCACCTCTGGGCTATTGTGAATTATGCTACTACAAACATTGCTGGGCAAGTATCTGAGTTCTTGTTTTCACTTCTTTTGGGTACATACCTAGAAATGGAATTGCTAGATCACATGGCATTTCTATACAGTAGACTCTCCATTAATCGGAACTCAAGCAACTGGCAAAATAGCTTTTTGCTTGAGAGTGCCGGTTGCTTGAGTTCCAGTTAATGGAGAGTCTGCTTACATTTGTCTGGCATCTCCAATCCCCATGGGTGCCAGTTAACTGAGAGTCTACTGTGTTGACTTTTTGAAGAACTGTTTTCCACAGCAGCTGCGTCATTTTATATTTCCACCAGCAATGTGTTAAGATCAGTTTCTAATTTCTCCACATCCTTGCCGACACTTATTTTCCATTTTTTAAAGATTTATTTAACTCTTTTTTGACAGACAGAGACAGAGAGAGACAGAAAGAGAGAAGGGGGAGGATCCAGAGCAGTCTCCATAGTTGTACATCATCAGTTTTTGATATGAGTTTGTTCCACACAGGTGGGCGGGGCCGCTCAGGGCAGGAACCTGGCCCTGGGGCCTCTGCATGGAAGGCACACCCCCATGAGCTGGGGCCCAAACCAGGGGCCACCCACATGGGAAGCTCACCCCAGTGAGAACCAAACTGGGGGCACACCCCAGTTCAGCATATGGGTCCGCACAGGCTGGCGCCGGGATTCGATCCTCAGTCCCCGGGGCTGCAAAGCGAGTGCTTAACCCGCTGAGCCATCCTGGCTTCTCTCTCATTGTGGTTTTGATTTGCATCTTCCTAATGATTAATGATATTTAGCATCTTTTCATGTACTTGTTGGCCATTTGTATTATATATCTTTTTTTTTTTTTTAAAGATTTATTTTTATTGTTTTTGACAGAGAGAGAGATACAGAGATAGAAACAGAGAGAAGGGGGAGGGCCCAGAACAGTCTCCATAGTTGCACAGCATTGGTTTTTCCATAGTTTCATTCCACAGGTGGGCGCAGGGCTGCACAGGGCAGGAACTGGGCCGGGGTCTCGCCCCAGTGAGAACTGAACTGGGGGCACCCCCCAGTTCAGCACATGGGTCCAGTTGGGCTGGGGCCAGGATTCGATCCTTGGTCCCCGGGGCTGCAAAGTGAGCGCTTACGGGTAACCCACTGAGCCATCCCAGCCTCCCCTATATATCTTGTTTGGAGAAATGTTAATTCAAGTCCTTTGCTCACTTTTGAATTGGATTTTTGAGTTGTAGGCATTTTTTTTTTTTTTAAGATTTATTTTTATTGTTTTTGACAGACAAAGAGAGAGAGATACAGAGACGGAGAGAGAGAGAAGGAGGAGGGCCCGGAACAGTCTCCATAGTTGTATGTCATTGGTTTTTCCACATAGTTTTATTCCACAGGTGGGTGCGGGGCTGCACAGGGCAGGAACTGGGCTGGGATCTCACCCCGGTGAGAACTGAACTGGGGGCACTCCCCAGTTCAGCATATGGGTCTGCACACGCCGGGGCCAGGATTCGATCCTTGGTCCCCAGGGCTGCAAAGTGAGCGCTTAACCCACTGAGCCATCCCGGCTTTCCTGTAGGCATTCTTTATATATTCTGGATATTAATTCCTTATCAGATATATGGTTTGTATTGTTTTCTCCCATTCTGTAGGTTTGCTTTTCATTCTCTTTTTAAAAAAAATTATTATTATTATTAAGAGAAGGTGAGAGACAGAGAGAAGGGGGAGGGCCCAGAGCAGTCTCCATAGTTGTACATCATTAGTTGTGACCTGGTTTCATTCCACACAGGTGGATGTGGGGCCTCATAGGGCAGGAACTGAACTGGGAGCCTTTCACATGGGAGGTGAGAACTTTCTCTGCTGAGCCATCCCAGCAGTTACCAGCTGCACTACAGTTCAGCACACAGGTTTACATGGGCCAGGACTGAGAATCAAATCCCAGACTTTGTGGCTGTGAGGCAAGCGCTCAAGCACTGGCCTATCCTCTTTTCACTCTCTTGATAGGGTTCTTTGATACACAGAAGGGTTTAATATTGATTAAGTTAAGTTTATCTAATTTTTCTTTTGTTGCCATGTTTTCGATGCTGTATACAAGAAATCATCACCAAAGCCAATGTTATGAAGGTTTTCTCCTATGTTTTCTTCAAAAAGATTTATGGTTTTAGCTCTTGTGTTTAGGTATTTAACCCATTTGGAGTTAATTTTGTTTATGGCATGAGGTGTCTAACGTCATCCTTTTGCATGTGGACATTCAGTTTTCCCAGCACCATTTATTACAAAGACTGTCCTTTTCCCATCGGATGGTCCTGACACCAGGTTGAAAGTCTTACATGCTTTTTATTTTGTGAAAGACAACAGATTTCATTGTACATTGTGGCTAAATGTGAAAAATAAAATAGCTCTTTTTATACAACTCTTTATACTTGCATAAAAGGGGGAATGGTTAATATAATACTACCTTTATACATTGCTATATGGCATAAAAGTTTTATGTAAATTATATAAGTTCATAGGTTTGGAAGTTACACTGTCTGGGTTTGAATCCTGGCTGCATAACTTACTAGTAGTAGGACCTTGGGAAAGTCACTGAACCTTTCTAGGCCGCAGCTTTCCTATCTGTAAATTGGGGATAATAAACTATCCACTTCACAGGATTGTTGTGATGATTAACTGAGATAATTCACGTGAAGCACTTAGCACATTTCCCAAACAAAACTAACTGTGTGATACATGATAGCTATTGCAATCATTTTTGTCATCATGAACATCATATCATGAAGTGGTTTATATCCATTATTTCTTATGATTCCCACCTTAACCCTGTGAGGTAAGTAATACTGGTCTCATTATAGAGATAAGTAAACTTAGGTTCAGAATGTATTTTACTGGACCAATGTCATGTGGCAAGAAAATGGCAGAACAAAATGGGTAGGTTTGTTTGTTTGTTTTACCACCCCATTAAAAGGACAATATCAGAAACAAAGTGACTGTTACAGAGCCCTGATCACTGCTCTTTTTTTTTCTGAGAAACGTGTCTGTCTTCAGGAGATGGTTACTCTTTTCTACCTTGAACTAAAAGAGAAATGATGGCAGAGAGAGTGTGAGTCACGTGTAGGGCAGACCTAGGAATCGGGGCAAGCACCAGGAACAAATTCGACACGACCAGAATCTCATCAGAGCATTTCCTAAGTAATTATAAAAAGCCTTTCATGTGAAATAGCAAATTCATGTGCACAACCTACCTCTTGGCCAGACAGGCCAAGCAAAGCGCTGTGGACCGGAGCGGCTATCAGTGCAGGGAGCCAGCTCTGTCACTCCAGGCGTCAGAAAAGAACATGGCTGAGCTGAACTTAAAGAGGGTTGTTTACATTCATTTAGAAGAAGGTTCCATAATTTCTAAAACAACATGATTGGGTACCTACCATGGGCAAGATGTGTTAGGAGATGTGCAAATATACAGAGAGCAATCTTTGGGAAGTTTCAAAACAGAGAGAAAAATAGAAAACAAGAAAGAACTAAAATTTAAGGCTGCATGTAGTAAGTGTCCAAGTTTCCTGTGAAACTTCTATAAAGCTGTTCCTGTCAACAAAGGCAAGATTCTTAAATTCGTCCAAAACAATGTCCCGTTGGTTACTCTCAACCCAAAACCTGCCTGGTGGATTTAGCCCTTCGAAACGGAGTCCCTGATGTGCAAAACCTCTTCCATCTCTTCAAGCACTAAAGGGAAACACAGCCTTCCTGATGTAATAATGGGATGGATAGTGAGGCTATATATTTATTTGGATTTACAATCTGGCTCTCTCCCTTACCTCCATCTGTGCCAAGCCATCTGGGGATGCTCCTGATTAATCATCTGTGAAAAAAGGACATTACTGAAAGGTGCCTGTTCTCACTCAAGTGCTTTCAACAAGGCCCTGGGCTGTTAGTGCTGCAGCTCTCAGGAAAGGAGCTGCTCACAGGGCATCAAATATTTGGCCTTCCCTGTACCTCGCTGCTGTCTCAAACTGGAATGGACAGAAATGCTTTCCAGATCACACAGGTTGGGCATTCTTCAGCGTGAGGCTGAGTAGCTGTCAACCAGCACCTGAACAGGTGACTCAGGGGCTGAAATGTGCTCAGAGACTTTCATCAGCCACCGGAGGCAGTGTGAGGGAGTGGGAAGAGACAGGCTTGGGAGAAAGACTGGTTTAAACTCACATTTGAACCACTCAAACAGCATGTGAGCCCGAGCAAGATCTCCGAGTTCCAGATTCCTTTACTAAAAACAGAGAAGCCCTATTATCTGGAGTAGTTGGGATAGTGAGCTTCTAAAATGCTGCCCAATGATCCTGCCTCTTGGTATCCACACCCTTACGTAATCTCCTCCCCTTGAGGGTCTGTACGTAGTGACACACAGAATAGAGCAAAAGTGATGGGATGTCATTTCTGACAGTAGGTTACAAGGGATGATGACTTCTGATTTGCTTGAACTCTGTCTTTGCCTCTCCCTTGTTATGAGCTACCCTAAAGGAGTGGTCCACATGGCAAGGACTAGAGGGCAGCCTCCAGCCAACAGCCCACAGCTGAATCGAGTTCAGAAGCAGATCCTTCCCCAAGTCGAGATTTAATATGACTGCGGCCAGGCCAACACCTCGAATGCGGCCTGTGAGAGCCTGAGTTGGCAGTCCCAGCTAAGCCACATGCAGATTCCCGACTCAGAAACAATGAGATCGAAAGTGCTTAATATTTTAAACCACTAAGCTTTGGGGGTAACTTGTTACATATTAATGGTGATAAATAACTGATATAGTGTATTGAGGCTTTAACAAGGCACCATGTGCAATGGCCGGGCCATACGTGGTAGCTATCATCGTTAGTATGAGATGGACTAATTGCCTTCCATTCCGTTTGTAGAAGAGATGGTCACATGAAGATCGAGGGGTGGAGGGTGAGGAGGAGATGGCATTTCCCAGAAATCAGGAACTAAGCAGAAACTAAAAAGAGAAATATAGCCAAATGCCAACTATTTTGTGACATGTGATCATCTCTCTGCTCCGTGGTCCCAAAATATTTCATTTGTGCTATGATTACAGCACCAGCACCGCTGGCCGTATGTCATGCAGTTGTCCCCCTCTCCCTTCTCCTGTCCTCAAATATAAGGGCCATGCCTTCATTTCCTTAGTCCATCTCCACATCAAACACCATACTTTGCAACTAATGATAATGAAAAGAGCTGACAATTGTTCTTCTTCGCGTTTTAAAAATTATTCTGGTAAGGGTTTTCTTCCTGTTCTTTACTTACCAAAATCCTCCTCAACTCCCAAAGTCCAGTTCACAGACATCCTTCTCTGCGGTCTCCCTGACTTCTAGCTCTTTCTTTAATAATACTCTATGAGTCCCTTAATAAATGATCTGTTCTTCCAATGAGCATGCATCTTGTCTGGTTTTTTATTAGAACCAGGGAGTTGTGGTCCCAGCTCCCTTCAGATGGCAGTCTCCAGACCAGCAGGGGGCATCTGTCTTACTCACCCTCATGAGTTACAGTGACCATCCCCAAGTTTGTGGTGGGTCCTCAGAACTGGTGACTGAAGGAATAAATTATTTCAAACAATTCTCTGAGATTTGAACAAACAGCTTGCTGAGATTTGCATAAACAAACCTCTGAGAACAAGACAAGGAGGAAAATCTCAGAGGACAGGTCACAAATTGTAACACTTTTTCAAAGCCACAGAGCGTCCCAAGTGCCCTCCCACCCAATCAAGTTTGCAGAGCTTATGGGAGCTCGCAGGTTTCTCTTCCAAGCATGCTGTGGATCCCTGCTGGCCCCACCCACACAAAGAAGATGGACTGTGAACACTGTACCCACAAGGAAAGGAAGACCAGGGGAGAGAGAGCAGGCAGATATTGTTAGAAATATAATTCAAGAGGATACAAGAAACAAGCACACCTGGAATTCATAAGTCAAGTCAAAGGCCAACCCATTCTCCCTTTCCCACCTCCCTCCTTCAATACACCATTCATCATGACCCAGGTCTGACAGGTATTGCACCTCCACACCGAACACAGTTCTGGGCCGGACAAGAAAAAGCTGCTGGTGATTTCATAGTTCTAGCTTCCTTCTTGAGCAACAGGGCAGAGGCAGCCAAAGATGTCATAAACAGATGGGAAATGGGGAGTGCCAGTGACGTGGCTCCAACAGCATTAGGCCATTAACGAAGATGAAGCAGGGCAATAATCCCCACGACTCGTGCTAGGTGAGAGCGGGCCTGATGCCTTGACAACCCCTGCTTCCTGAGGGCAATCTCAACTTGAGGATGGCCAAGGCCCAGGCTGAGGGAAGGCTAGTTCCCTCCACTCCCCCAGCTTCTGAACATAGGACCTGGGCCTCCCTGAGCCACCAACCGAGCCACAGGCATGTCTGGGCCTGGGTCTGGTTACTTCCAGTGCCCCCTTTTCAAAGGGGTTGCTCACTATCCACCTGTGCTGATGACTGGTCAGACAGCCCATGCAGGCTGGGGATTGGTCAGCACCTGCCTGCCTTTGGTGATTGATCAGAACCTACCTGCTTGATCGGTATTGGTCAGAACCCACCTGTTTGGTGGTGATTGGTCAGTACCTACTGGCTTGGTCAGCACCGGAGTGATAGTGGTTGGTCAGTACTTGCTTGCTTGGTCCTCTTGGTCAGATGCTATCCATGAGCAGGCCTATGAATTGGGTAAGCAGCCTTCTCCGGGAGGCTGGGTCTGGAAGAAAGGCACAGCCGGAGAGGAAAAGAACAGCCATCCCATTGTTCACAGTTTATAGGGCATTTTAACATCGTTTTTTTTTCTTTTGATCTTCATCACAACCCTACCAGGTAGGTGTAGTCAGCCCAGTTTTATAGAAGTAAGTAGTCATTCATTTATTTCACAGACATTTTGGGAACACCTCTTCTGAGCCCAACTCTTGGGAAGTTCTGGGGGTAGAATGATGAATGAAACATTACTCCAGCTCTCACAGAGCACAAACTACAAGAGAGGACAGGAGGACATCACCATGCTCGTCCTAATAATAGCTAACACTACCAAGCTCGTCCACAGGCCGGGCACTGTCTGAGCGTGAGTAGTGACACATTTCATCCTCGCACCAGTTCTGGGAGGTAGACACAGTGATTATCCTTACCTTACAGATAAGAAAGCTGAGACCCAGAAAAGTTAAGCAGATTCTCCATGTTCTCATAGATGGCAAGAGCAGAGGTAGGATTTGAACCCAAGCAGTCTGGCTGTAAAGTCTGCACCCTTAGGCACTGTCGATAATCAAGCTCAAGGTGATAAGTTAAGTACCTCCTTGTTATTGTAGTGAAGAAGGCTGAGTAAACAGAAGATGGAAGAATCCAAGGAAGGAGGTAAACAGGGCTTGGCTTTCCCAGAGCCCCAGAGGCCTGACTCACATCCATCTTAGTGCTTTGGTAAGAAGTACATGAAGTCAAAGTTACAGAATTTTAGTACGTTTGAAATGTTTATACTTAAATGATTGCACTGCATATGTGATAGAATGCAATGTAATTGTGTTTATCACAAGATAATGTCAAGATTATGAAAACATAATTAGTGCATTTTAGGTAGAACACAGATGAAGGCTACGTGACACACATCTTCCTCTTTCAATCTTGTCAATGTATCTCTGGGGTTGGATTACAGTTTTCACTTGGAAATACTGTTAAAAATTTAAATTAGGTACTCTACGATAGAGTGCTTGGCAGCCAAAAATGACCTTGGGGTTTCCTGTGACTGGCTAAAAAAGACGTTCTACACCATATTGCATGGATTCTGGTCTCAGCCTGCTGGTCACTAGTTGTGTCATCTTGGATAACTTACTTAAATGACCTTTGCCTCAGTTTTCCCATCCATCAGGTCAGGATAATAAGAGTATGTACTCCTAGGTTTGCTGTGAATATTAAATAGGTTAACACATGAGCATGGCCCATAGCAAGTCATCAGTGAGTGTTAACCATCATTGTCTTGAAGAAAGAGCAAGGACTTTAGGTGTACAAAGAATAAAAAACTTTCTAGACGAAAGGATCAGTACATACAAAGTCACAATGGCATGGAAGTGCAGGAAATGTGAAAGGAAGCGAAAGTAAACACTTGTGAGATTAGAGATGACATGTGAGGCAGATGGGGCCCAGGCCCAGATGGGGATGAGCTCTGTGCCCCAGCACAAGAAACCAAAGTGAATGCTTCAGGATTCGGGGACATTGCTGAGTGTCAAATGTAACTAGAAGGTTCTGAGGCTCAGAATCAGACGCGATTTACTCAGACAGTATGCAGAAGATTCGGGACTCAAGGGCTCGTCTGCTCTTACTTTTAAACCCTAGAGTCGGATGGCGAACCTTTTGGCGACTGAGTGCCAAAGTTTATGAAATAAGAGTATACTCACTTGATTCGCATGCCAACCCATCGAGTGAGATAGAGGTATCGATTATTTTTATGTCTATAAGAACATAAACAATAATTTTTTAAATGGTATTCACAGCTCCGCGTGCCGAAATAATTGCTCCACGTGCCACTTTGGGCACGCGTGCCATAGGTTCGCCGCCCCCGCCCTAGACGCTCTTCTTCCCTCATCACTCCACTGGCCAACCCCACGCACCCACTCTCACAACCATTTCATCGATCTTCCTCTGGAATCACTCCTCCATTCTCAGTCCATATGGATCAGATACTGCCACAACCCCCCTGTCAGGGTGCACATATGACTCAGGCCCTGCCAGTCACAGGGTTGCAGCCCTAGAAATCATCAGCCATCATCATCATCACCACCCACATTTGCTGGGCACTGAGTGTGCCTGGCGCTGTTTTGAAATCTTTCCGTATTTCATCTTCAAAACACTATTTTCTTTGCTGTGTTTTTTTTTTTTTTTTTAACATGAGGAACCTCACGGCATTCTAAGCCCATTTGCTTAACTAGCCCATCACACTGCCTCCTGCCCACTGGCCAGAAGCGGGGTCAGCGCCTCCCAAAGGGCGGCTCAGGCAAAGCACTGTGACATGCAGCTCCCTTACCAGGGTTACTCAGTCCCATTATTTAAAATAAGTGCACAGGGGAAGCTGGGATGACTCAGTGGGTTAAGCGCTCACTTTGCAGCGCCGGGGACCGAGGATCGAACCCCAGCCCTGGCCCGTGCGGAACCATATGCTGAACTGGGAGCTCCCCCAGTTCAGTTCTCTCTCTGTATCTCTCTCTCTCTCTCTCTCTCTCATAAATAAATAAATAAATAAATAAACAAATAAATAAATAAATAAAAAATAAGTGCACAAACCCAGCCCACAGCCTCATTCTAAATTAAGCAGAGCCTCAAATATGTGCTCCCTGTGGAAGTGAAGGAACACACACATTCATTCCCCACACGTCTATTATCCCCCCTGGGCCAGGTGCCATGCGTGGCCCTAGGAGATACAAAGATGAAAACGATGAGAGATCGTGCAAGGCAACGGCACAATCTAGTAGGAAGTCAGACTCAAGAGTGGTTTGCTTTAGAGCATCTGGCCCTCATCCTACCCTTGGGACAGTCAGGTGCAGAATATGAGCTCTGGTCCAGCTGCTGCCAAATCGGAGTGAGGCACCAGATAAGAATAGGTAGTAGCCGCGTGGCCACGGCCTCCATGTCACATGATATGTCATGTGGCTTGAGCCTTCCTGGTGGCACCAAAAGCATGATGCAGTTAGCTTACAACCTGTACTCATTCCTTAAAATTATATACTATGTTCTACCTGGAAATGAAGTTTTACTTAGAATATTTTTAAAGCCACACTCTTTTTTATCATTTGCAGGGAATTTGGAGGGGTTAAAAAGACACGAAAGGAGAAAATCAAAATCACCCCTCACCCCACCACCCAGAGGCAACCACTGTTCACTTCCTCCCAATCCTTTCTATATACATTTTTAACACAGTTGAGATCATACTGTATAATCAATTTTGTATCTTGCTTTTCAGAAATGTGAATTTAAAAGTCAAGCACCCAAGAACCCCAGCTATCTCATCAACACTTCAGATGCCTCAGAATTGCATCGGAATTTTAAAAACTTGATTCTATAAATCTCCCCCCTCCACTTCTCTTCTGATCGCGTGGGATTTGCAGCAGAATACACAGGATATAGACACGTCCCGTGAAGTGTAATAGATTTGAATTGCACACAAGTTGGTGAATGAATGTCTAAATAATTAGGAGGTTAATTAATCTAAAATATAGGAGAATGAGGAAATTTGAAGCTACAGATTCAACAGAGAGGTCTGCAAGCCTGACTTGCTAATGAGCGTAAAGAAAGGTGAGACTCAGATGGCTGAAGATGGTAACAGGGCCTGTCACTCCAATGGGCATCAGATTTCTCAGGACCTATGGACTTGACTATGTGGTCAGGCCTCCTGTCATCTCCAACAAAAACATAGCAAAGAGGTGGTGTGCACGGATACTAAAGCCAGATAGTCTACCATTCAAGTTCAGGCTTTGCTGCTTATTAACACTGTGACCTGGGACAAATTATTTCATCTCTCTGAACTTTAGTCTTCTCATCTGTAAACAGGGATGATATTAATAGCATCTACCTCGTAGTGTTGTTGTAATGGTTACTTAAGCCCACATATGGAAAACATTTTAAACACAGTGAAATCTTAGTAAATGTTAGCTCTTACTAGCTGGAAAGCAGATGATCCTCAAGCAGTGGCTTTCCCAGATTTCTTGACCTTGACCCACAATAGAAAATACATTTTGCACCATCAACCAGAACATACAAACATATATGTTATAATTATATGTGTACATGTATACACCAGAAGTCACTAAACAATAGTTACCTTTACCGATGCAATGCAATCATATTTTCCATTGTCTTTTATTTCATTTTTGAAAATGCTGGTTGCAACGCATTAAAATGATGTCATGACTCATGACTGGGTCTCAGGCAGCAATTTGAAAAACACTGGCCTAATTAATGGAAAACATAGATTTTGGTTAAAAAAAAAATCCCTGGGATCAGCTCACACCTCTGCCACTACCTGTATAACTATAGGAAAGTGTTGCTTGTTTGCTTTTTAAAAAAAATTTGACCTTCAGCTTCCTCATCTGTAAATCAAAGGCAGTGGCCATCTTGCCAGTACACATAGCATGGCCCAGGACTCAGCACTTGGTAGGTACTCCGCACGCTTTTGTGATTGATCTGCTTTGCGATGCAGACAGGACTCCGGGACAAGCTGGCCCCCATTACCAATGCCTCTGGGACCTCCAAATGCAATTACCACGGGGCTTTGTCTCAAGGCTTGGTGTGGAAGCAGCTTCCAAGGTCTGCAATACCCTTGCCTCATAGCACGCTTCCAAGTCCTGAGATTTGGATTTGATTTTTTAAAGTACTTCCTTTATTTTAATTCAGACCCCAGGGACCTGGGAAGTACACTACTGCTTTTTCCCAATAAAAATCAGACTGGCAATAAGCATATTGCATTTGAAATGGTGGAGCTGGGCGTGCCTTCAAAGGACACGCATTAGGACTTGGCTGGCTACCAGGCTGTGGGAGTGCCGATTTCCCTGGGGAAAACTGCCCCAGCCTGCACAGGCCGGTCTGCTGAAAGAAACCTTGGCTTTAACTAACTCTTTTACGACTGGGCCAAGGAGACACTAAGAGGAGAGACTATCCCGGTGATATCAGTGGCAAACTGGGACTCACATCCCAAAACTCATACCCCATCCTGAACACCCTGGACAAGAGAGGCTCATCCAGCCCTCTTGGGTCCTGAGCAGAGGAGAGCGCTCCTTCACTAAACAAGCTGCAGTTGTCAGAAGCCTTTTAATTCTTGGGGATGACACTGTCAAGGTTGCTATATTTACAAAAACAATTTCAGTAGCAAATTAAATATTTTAATTGCTCTAGACATCTTCACTCTGATTTCTCTATGAAAAAGATTCTATTATCATTATCCCCATTTTAAGGTTTAAAAAAAAAAAATCTGAGGCACAAGCAGATTAAGTGATTCGTCCAAATTCTCATGGCTAGTAAGTGGCAGATCTGAGGTCTGAACCCAGGCAGACTGGCTCTGGAGTCTGTGTCCTGAACTACCATTGCCCCTTGGCAATGACATGAACAGCTCACCTTGGCTGTAGGCTCACCGAAAGCCAGGCGTTGTTCTAAGTGTTAACTTATTCAATCTTCAATATAACCTTATGAGTAGATACTAGTATACCCATTTTCTATACAGTAGTCTCCCTGTGGCCAGAACTATTCTTTTTCTGGAACCTTCACCTCCACTCTGAAACAGTGTGAGGGCCAACTTGCCTGAGAGAGAGGATTGTGTTTGCCAGCCGTGTCCTCTGAGTCAGAGAAAGGTTTGCAGCAATTGACCCATTTATCAAAGACCCGCATTTTCCAAAGACTCATGCCTGGTACCTGGTGGAGCTTAGAAGACTCAAAGATTCATTTAGTTCCTGCCCTCAAGTAGCTTACAATCGAAAGTAGCTTGCAATCTAGGAGCCAAGCTATTGATTAAGCTCTTGCCCTGGCTCAGACACGGTGTTCAGGGACTCCCTTGTCTAAGGTCACTGTTTCCTCCTAACAACAGTTACTGAGGTTGGTATTCTTACTCTTGAAGTCAAAGTTGGATGAAATCAGGATTCAAACCGAGGTTTTTGGGATTGCAGGGCCCATCTCCCCAACCATGAAATCATACCCAGTCCACACCCCAGGGTGTAGAGCCAAGCCAAGTGGACAACCCAGTCATCGGTCCAACATCCAGTCCGCCCATCCTCCATTGTGAAGGAGCATGGGATTTGCCTGCACCCTTGGTTCCAGGTGAGATTGGTCTAAGCCAATCTGGATGACCTCATCCCCTTCCGTGGTGATTGGCTCACACACCAGACTTAAGCCAACCAGCACATGGCATGCACACTGTGCTCTGATTGGTTCAGGTGATCAAATCAGAGAGTAGCTCTGGGCATTCTTCTGATCATTGGAGGAAGAGCCATTCTTTTCCCCCTTGTGAATGAATGTAAGTGAGAAAGCATGAGGCCTTTGTTTCTCTTGGCAGCGAGGACAAAGCCAGCCTAAGAATGGAGTCGACATGTTCCAGAGTACAGAGGTGAGAGAAGCCCCGAGAAGCGGAGGGTGAAGCCCGAAAAACAGTGCTTGAATGTACACAACTTACCCCTCACCTTCTCATTTATGTGAGTCAAGGGATCCTCCTTCCTGTTTAAGTTAGTGTGCTTACTCACAGAAGAGAACATCTTAATGAACGTACAAGGTGTTTGGGAGATAATAAATTTATGAAGCTTACAATTATCTTAAACTTCTTCTGTATCCGCCACGTAAATATGACAAAACTACCCAAAAACTCATAAATGAAGAAAAAGTATAAATTTGGCCAATAAAATTTTTTTAAACAATGTAAACTCTCCAAAGCACAATAGAAATGTAATTAAAGAATATACAACAAACCAGAACAATATTTGCAACCCCTTTGACAATTAAGAAGCATGTATCCATAAATTTGTATATATTGAGCAGAAGAAAGAGAAATGGTAACAAACATAAGTTTATACAACAGGGTGATGCCTTGATGTTTACCTATCAGGTGAGCAAGGAATGAAAGGGATGGGATGGTTGGAAGGGGTGTGTAAAAACTCACTCTCATGCCCTGCTGGGTTAAGTGTAAATCGGTATCACATCTCCGGAAGACAATTTAGCAATAAATATCACAAGTTTAAAAATATGCATACCACTTGGTTCATCTACTTCTCTTCTTAAAATTTTATCTAAGGAAATAATCCAAATACTCGTAACATGCAAAGTTATATGTTCAAGGATATTTATTACAATTTATTTTTCAGTAATAATGAAAAGTGGAAACAATCAAAATACACAACACTGATTGGTTAAATAAATTGTAGGAGTTCCATATAATGAAGTCCATGCAGCTATTTATAAAGACAATATAGCTATATAAAACAATGAATGACATACTGCTTATAAAGCAGTTCACAAAAGAAAAACGATATGTGTTATATATGGTCTACATACATATGTATATGGAGAGATGGTAAAAGGGATGTTTATCTGCGAGTCTAAAACTAAAAGCCATTTAAACACTGGACAATCTAAAATCTTCAGAATAGTGCGTTTTATTCTCAACGGGCTTTTTGCAATTACCTTTTAAAATCCTACGGCCGTAATAATGAATGACAAGTGACTGTGGGGCCCAGAGGGGGGTGTGCAGCCGTATGTCACAGGCTTGCTTGGACAGGGGGCAGGTCATCACAGGTAGATCAAAAACAACCCACAGAGGTCATTTTCGGTCCTGAGAATCCTGTCTCGTGGGAGGGAGGTCGCTTACCACCTTGCTGAAGGGTCTCCAGATGCCCAGAGTAGAAGGAAATCTGAAAGGAAAAGTGTAGCAAGAACAGGGAATTGCTGCTGAGGGAGCTTTTCAAAAGATCGGAAGTGTCTCAAATGTTGAAGACGAGTGATTTTTGCCACAACCCCACCTATAGATCCGGGAGGATTTTCTGGTAAATAAAAATTGAATAACCATTTTTATTATTATAGAACGCCTTTACAAATAGTTTGCTAATTATGACTTTCAGTGTGACAATTCATTTGAAAATGCAGTAGTGCATTTACATCACTAAATATATAGGTTTTTATATAAGCTTTTCCCCCATTTTCTGGTTAAAAAAGAGTTTTGAAGGGCACAATATGATGACATTCGTAATCCGTGCTTCAATGTAATTATAGGACATAATTATATTAAATAAAATATTTTTAAATATTTGATTATTTCTTACCATATATTGCATACCATATCTTCCATTCTGATGTATGTTTCCATCCCTGTGCTCCTTTGAAGTTATGAATCTAAATCACAGAAATATTGCTAATGTAAATAAGTCAGATTCTAGACCTTCGAGGCATCTAACTGTGTGTGTGTGTGTGTGTTGTGAATATTAGCAGTGGTTATCTGTGGGTGATTTAAATTCTTTTCTTTTTTTTTTAAATTTATTTTATTATTCTTGACAGACAGAGGGAAGTGGGAGGGCCCAGAGCAGTCTCCATAGTTGTACGTCATCAGTTTTTGACATGGTTTCATTCCACACAGGTGGGTTGGGGCCGCGTAGGGCAGGAACTGGGCTGGGGGCTTCCTGCATGGGGGGCATGCCCCCTCGAGCCAGGGACCAAACTGGGGGGGGGGCAAGAACTGAACTGGGGCCTCCTGCATGGGAAGCACACCCCAGTTCAGCATATGGGTCCACACGGGCCAGGGCCAGGATTTGATCCTCAGTCCCTGGGGCTGCAAAGCGAGCACTTAACCTGCTGAGCCATCCCAGCTTCCCCTAAAAAATTTAATTTAAAAAAGCATCTATGGGGAAGCTGGGATGGCTCAGTGGGTTAAGCGCTCACTTTGCAGCGCCGGGGACCAAGGATCGAATCCCGGCCCCGGCCCGTGCGGAACCATATGCTGAACTGGGGAGTGCCCTCAGTTCAGTTCTCGCTCTGTCTCTGTATCTCTCTCTCTCTCTGTCAAAAACAATAAAAATAAATAAATAAAATATTATAACATGCTTTGTATATTATAAAAAAGAAGCATCTACCTCATAGAATTCTTGAGACGATTAAATGAGATAATCCATGTAAAGTGCTTAGCACTTGGCATATGGAAGTGCTCGCTAAATGCTTGTGATGATTGTTAGCATGGTGGTACTATTACTGTTGTTGCCAGAGCTATTTAGCAATGAGATGTGCTGCCTTTAGCACTAACAAGTGCCCCTACCCTGGATACGTGTAAACAGAGGTTCAAAGACTTAGCACATGGTGAAGATACAGATTCAAGCGTTGGGGTACAGGGAGAGTAAAAAATCTCCAGGGGCCTGGATTCTGCCTCTTTCTGCCCTGAGCCAGAGTGCCCCCCAGAGCAATACCCTTCTCGGTCTGCTCAGACTGCTCTAACAAAAACACCAGCCTTTAATTTCACTTCACACTTCCGGAGTCTGGGAAGTCCCAGCTCAAGGCGCCAGCAGATTCTAGGTCTGGTGAGAGACAATTTCCGCTTTCATAGACAGCCATCTTCTCCCTGTGTCCTCATATGATGGAAGGGTCAGGGGGAGTGCTCTGGGGGTCTTTTTTATAGGGGCACTAATCCCATTCATGAGGGCTCCGCCTCCAATACCATCACATTAGGTTACATCACATTAGGATTAGGTTTTGACATGAACTAGGGGACAGGGGCACAGGAGCATCCAGTTTCCAAAGAGCTGCCAAGCCAGGCGCTGGGAACAGCCTGGCCTTGGTCCAGCGGAGACAAGCAGAGTTGGCTCATTCACTGGCAATGACCTCCAAGGTGATGAGAAGAAAGCGTTGAGTAAGGGCCATCACTCTGCCCACACAAGGTGTGACAATGAGCCCATAATCACCTTGGAAGTGCACGGAAGCAAACGCAGACAGAAGAATCAGGCTGGATGATCGGGTGGCTGGCGGCCCTGCGGGCATTGGATTCCTTTGGAAAGCATGGGGTTGAGTGCTGGCTAAGGTTGAAGGGGCTCGATACAGAATCCTGGAAAAGGGTGGAGAGCAGAGAGGGGAGGGTAGATAGAGGGAATGTGCATCCTGAGTGGGAGGGGATTAGGGAGGAGTTTCCTGAGACCAGGCTTGTAGATGTGTGCCCAGCCTGCCCTCATCCATGCAGGTCTCAGACCTAGAGAGACGGGCAGCAGAAAGAAGCTAAAATGTGGTTGGCAGAGAGGATCTCGGTGAGACGACGGGAGTCTAGGGCAGCCCTCTTAGGGCTCATCATGAACAGTGCAGCTCACTGCACACTGATAGGGGCCATGGGACTGTGGCGAGGAGAAGGCTCTCCTCACTCTATCAGAGCAGCTTCTGCACAGCATGAGGCTGGCCCAGGACAATTTTAGGACCAGGGGCAGGAGCGACCTTGCAGCAGTAACATTGTTGTTCATTAATAAGTTAATGAGCTAATTAATGGAACGATATTTACTGATGACCTGTCGTGACGGTTCATTTTATGTGTCAGCCTGACCGGGCCATGGAGTGCCCAGACACTTGGTCAGACTGGGCTGGTGTGTCTGTGAGGGTGTTTTGGGATTCGATGAATGTTTGAATTGGTAGACAGAGCAAAGCAGGTTGCACTCCCTAGCGTAGTGGGGCCTGACCCCATGACTTGAGGACCTAGATAGAGCCAAAAGGCTGAGTAAGAGGAAACTTCACCTGCCTGTCCGAGCTGGAACACTGGTCTCTTGCTCTCAGACTAGAACTTACCCCACCACTCTCCTGGGTCTCCAGTTTGCCAACTGCAGTCTCGGGACTTCTCAGCTTCCGTAATAACAGGCTATTCCTGATAATATATCTGTGCATTCATCTTATTGGTTGTTTCTCTGGAGAACCTAGTACACTTATTATGTATCAGGCACTCTTTTTTTGTGTGCTCAAAACAACTTCAATTAGCACTTCCCTTAGCAGTGGACATCAGAGAAGAAAGAAATCCAAGGGACTAAAGTTATTCTGGAGCACGTGTTAGGCATCCAGAAATAATTTGAGGAATGGGGATGATCATGAGGTGAGGTATCCTAAAATAAGAGGCAAAGGCCCAAGCCAGTTAATGAAGAAGGACAGATAATGAAGAAGGACAGTTAATTACTCCTAATGGGATTGCATTTAAAACCCCAGAGGGCTATAGGCTGTGTGTGTGTGTGTGTGTGTGTGTGTGTGTGTGTGTGTGTGTGTGTAGCTGGGAACTGAATGAATCCAGACAATGAAATGCCACACCCCGGGGAACAAAGCCCAACACCTTTAAGAAAAGTGAAGACCACAGGCTTGGACTTCAAAGCAGGATGAGAAAACATTTGTCACAGGTATTTGCATATGCATATCTTTTATATGTGCACAGAATATGTATAGATGCAGTCACACAATTACCGTACCAACACATACAGAATTTTTCAATTTCTTTAGGAATTGAGTCTGGTCAAACAGAGTCCTGGGCTTTAGACCTGCTGGAGTCCTGGGATTCATGGACCCATCAATCAGACAGGGCCCAGGTGGGGAGAATGCAGCCCTGGGACCCCAAATGCCCCTCTGCAGGCAAGACCAGAGCAGGGCTCCCCAGCCAAGGTATCTTTGTATTTGATAAGAAATTTCCCCAGGATAGACCTGAGCTTAGGGCCAAATCTGCATGGGCAGAGACATCAGTCATCGGGGCCTCTTGGTGAGTTGGGTTTGGGGGACTCCGTGCACACAGAGAACTTTGTAAGAGCTGCTGACCTAGTCTCTTGCCAAATCCTTACACCTGAGTGTCAGATTTCTCAGGCCAGCTCATGTCCTCCGTCCATTGTCCTGACCTGGCTGCCTGAGCCAACAGTGGACTTTATTCTACAAACACTTAGGAATCTAGCATGGGTCAGGAACTCTATTAGGCACAAGGACTTCAAATAAAAACAAAACACAAGCTTTTTCATAGAGCTCTGGAACTTGGTCAACTTTTTTCCTCTTTCTTTTCTTTCTCCTTCCTTCCTTCCTTCCTTCCTTCCTTCCTTCCTTCCTTCCTTC
>PVKE010000580.1:43651-134884 GCA_004027555.1 Craseonycteris thonglongyai | reverse complement strand
TCGCTTTGCAGCCCCAGAGCCCGAGGATCGAATCCCAGCCCCGGCCCAGGCGGACCCACATGCTGAGCTGGGGAGTGCCCCCAGTTCAGTTCTTGCCGGGACCTATGCAGGAGGCTCCAGGCCCAGTTCCTGCCCTGCGCAGCCCTGTGCCCGCCTGTGCAGTGAAACTATATGGAAAACTAATGTCAACTATGGAGACTGCTCTGGGCCCTCCCCCTTCTCTCTGTCTCTCTCTGTCTAAAAAACAATAAAAATAAATCTTTAAGAATAGGACCTCTGACATGAACATTAATGGACAAATACTCAGTGAATCAGAGCCGAAGAGCCTAGGTCCGGGAGGGAAGTACGTGTGTAAACCGGAAGCTCTAAGGTGCCCCTCAGCCCAGTTCCATGGGCCAAGGGGATGAAGACTTCAGTGGCAGAAGGGCGTGTGTCCTATAATAAAACCTTGAATAGCCAAGCTGGAAGTGCTAGGTCCCAGGTGGCTGCTTCGGGTCCCTCTGCTGGCCCCGTGCTCCTCTGGGTGGCAGCTGGCCTCGTGGCCACGTGAGCACCGCTACGAGAGCGTCACGGTGAAGCCATAGGGCTCCTCCGGAGTATTTCCTCTCCCCAACCCCGCAGAGCGCTTGACGAGTGTGGCCTCTTCTCATTCCACAGCGAACTACTCCCCACCGGGTGACACCAGCAGCCTCTTCCCAGGCACCTGGTACCTGGAGCGCGTGGATGAGCTCCATCGCCGGAAGTACGCCCGGTGCCCGGTCTGAAGGTGGTGAGTGGAAACGTGGCAGGGAGGGTGGCATGAAGCTCTCCGGGGAGCAGATGCAGTTCTGACGGGGTCACCAGGCCCGAGCGGGCCTGCAGCTCCTGAAATGCTCAGAGGTGGGGAGTTCGTTCCAGGAAGACCAAGTATAGGCTTTGTGCCCTGACCTGTTTATGATACATGCGCCCCCAGACGCTGCAGACAAACCCAATGAGCGCCCCACAGGGCAAAGCAGGCTGCGGACTTGAACCTGTAGAACCCACTCCTCCAACGGGAGGGAGGGAAACCCGCTTCAGAGGAGGGCACACCAGCATGTTGGGATCAGACTCAGAGCAAACAGGGGGTTGCGGATCCTGTTAGATGGAAGGAGCTTTGGGCTCAGGGCCCTGAAACAACTCCACCCTGGGATTCCTTCCTGGGAGGTTTGGGAAATAAGTGGGGAGGGGTGTAAGGAGAGCGCAGGCGAAGGGAAGAGGATCAGGGTGAGGAGGGGAGCAGAATTCTTTGTGGTGCTTTGGAGAGGAAAATCAAGGGTCCGAATGAACGTCTTGCAGTTCATGAAGCCAGACGTCTGCCTTTGGTTTATTGTCCAAAGTGGCAAGATAAGCAGATGGGAGGAACGAGAAGCAATTTCTTTTCCAGTGCACGCATCTCAATGCATACAGTCCCCGCGCCCAAGGCCTGCCTCTGCGTTTTTCTGGTTTCTTGATTGCTCCACTCCTTTGGTAGGCGCAGGGGGCGGAATAGAAAGGTTTGCTCAGGCAGGGTGGGGAGCAGGAGACATCCAGATAGAGCAGAAGTGCAGGGGAGCCCTGGGGTGTCAGGGACCAGACAGGTGGGCAGGGGGCTGCAGGGTGTGGGGAGAAGTAGGCTGACCAGACGTCCCATGTTAAACGGGACAGAAAACAGCAGGTACTGTCGTGTTTCACACGGATGGTCAGCCTAGTGCGAAAACAAGCTCTAGAAGCATGTTCACCAGATTTAGGTGCGGCCGAGGAACTCTTCCTTTAAACTACGGTTCTGAAGGCCACGTCAGTAGCAAAGAAGGGGTTTTGGAAAGTGTCTGAGCTAGTTCAGTCAGGAGAGACAGGTAGAGAGAGGGCCAGGGGAAGAAGGGGAGGGCAGGGAGGGGTAAAGGAGGCAGAGAGAGGGAAATTGGGGATTTTCAAGGGAGAGTCTCTGAACCCAGCGCTGTCCCCGGCTTCTCCCGGTTCTTATGCAGCACTGTGCCTCCTTAGAAGGGAGCCCAGCCCACAACTCATGAGCAGTGAGCCCACCGCAGGGAGAGTTCAGTGGAAATGAGGACGTGCTGTGGGTCAGTGCTCTGTGGGCTCCGCAGGTTTCTGCACGGCTCCCCCAGGACACAGAATGTGTCTCGGGGACCTTGCCTGCCTCCCAGCTGTGCCCCCGGGACGTGGCAGGGGCACAGGTCCCTCTGCATCCAGGCTTGGAGCTGGGGGGCCGGGGCCGTGGGGAAAGGAAGATCCCAGCCCCACCTCAGGCAGGAAGCAGCATTGGGGGCGGGGTGCCCAGGCTGAGACCTGAGATCGAATGTCCTGCTTTTGTGTCTTGACTTCTAGAGCTCCATGGAGTGCTTTCTGGGAAGAGTGCCAAGAGCTTTAGCCCACGAACCATAAACCTCCACCCCACACTGCTCGCTGGTAACTGGATTGGATTGGACATGGCAGCCCCCCCATAAGCGCTGGCCCTGGAGGGTGAGGGCCCCCCTCTGTGGGCCCTTTATGCCTTTGATGCTTAGTCACTGCTGTAAGTTTGGGGTGCTGTGGACCAGGGGCCCTTTGTGGAAAAGCGGCGGAGAGGAAACCGGGCCTCAATCATTGACCCCCCAGAACTGTGGCCAATCAGCAGTCTCCTTCGAGATCCAAACAACTTGTGTGTGGCTCGTCATAGCTTTGCTATTATTAAATTTCTGTGCTGTGCTAGCTTGCTATGTTTCTTGAGATGTTCCGTGAGTTGCTATGCGTTACACGTGGCGCTCAGCTCCGCTCACACAATGAAACGACAGAGCAGCGGGCCGGGGGGCAGGGCTCAGTAGTAGGGCCACGGGGGAACCAGACTTGAAGGGTGATCGCGCTGGGTTGGATCTAGGTGGCGAATTACAGTGTTGTACACTTGAAACTTATGGAATAAAAATATAAAAACCAAAGACCAAGAGAGGCCACTGGGCTCCAGTTGTGCACAGAAACAAAAATCACAAGCAATCAAAATGTTCTACTCAAAAAAAAGGAAGAAAAAGAAAAAAAGAGGAGGCCAGGATAGCTCAGTGGTTGAGCGCTTGCTTTGCAGTCACAAGGTCCGGGGTTCAATGCCCACCCTGGCCTGTGCAACCCCACATGCTGAACAACTGGTAAGCACTGGAACGGCTTGGTCCCCACCCGTGTGGCCCCACGCCCATGTGGAATGAAACCACATCACAACGAATGCTGTGCAACTATGGAGACTGCTCTGGGCCCTCCCCATCCTCTCTCTCTCTCTCACCTCTCAAACAATAAAATGAATCTTTAAACAATTTTTTAAAATTTCTGTGTTATTGTTTTTGACAGAGAGAGAGAGAGATACAGACAGAGAGAGAACCAAACTGGGGGAGCTCCCAGTTCAGCATATGGGTCCACACGGGCCGGGGCCGGGATTCGATCCTTGGTCCCCGGCGCTACAAAGTGAGCACTTAACCCACTGAGCCATCCCGGCTTCCCCTAAAATAAATCTTTAAAGAAAAAAAGAGACAGGAGGAAATGAGTTCCGAATTTCCTGGGACGCAGAACATGCAACAGGCACCGGCTGACACAGAGAAACCTGCGGAGGGTCCTGCTGTCCCCCCACCACACTCGGCCCCTACTGTCCCCCCACCACACTCGGCCCCTACCCCAGTGGCAACATCGCCAAACTCAGCGTCGCCCCATCTGCCCCTATTCCCTTCCCACACCCTTCTCTGAGGGACAGGAATCAGGTGGGGGAAGCCGAGATCCCTGGCTTCCCGGATCCCAGATGCCCCTTGGGGGCCCAAGATGCCCGGGGCTGTGGATCAGAGCTCCTCGTCCATGCCTTGGCCGGGGTGGGTTTGGACAAATAAACACAGGGCAGAGGCTCATGGGTAAATGTGTGGCTTCTCCAGCGCAAGCACCTTCTTGTACCGATGGGGACATTTTTCCGTTAGAGTGTTGGTTGACCCCTTGGGTTAGGACACTGCTATTCCCAGGATCCCCTCATAAGATAGCAATGCTTTGGGGAGGTGGGGAGTGAGCTGAGGACGGAGTGGGGAAGGACACCATGTTGCTGTCATTCATGTCCTTTTAAAGTCTCCTCTGCCATCCCAATGAGAAAGGGACTCTTTGGAGAGAATTGTTTCCACTGGCAGGAAGGCCCTGGGGACACTGGACACATGGGAATGAGGTGCTGGGCCTGCCTGCTTCGCTGTTTGCAGAAAGGTCCCCAAGTCCCAGCAAGCACTGGAAGATCCGAGATAAATCCCAGGGGAGTAAACAGAACGCTCTGGGTGGCGACAGCTGGGGGCTAAAACTGATCTTGCCTTTTTGCATTTGGGAGAGCTTAGATGGGCAGGCACAGGACAGGGGCGATGCAATGACTGACCCGGGCTTTGTGCCTCCACCCATGTCTGGGAAGGTATCCTGGAATGCTCATGGAATCTGCGTTTCTGGAATGGATCCGACCACCGTACAGCAAGGAATATGGTTTGTCTGGGAGTTTTGAGAAGAGGCCAGGAGGCTGAACATTGAGCTCATTTAATGTCATCAGCGGAAGTCTGTTCTTTATCCGTAGGTTCAAGTGACCGCCTCTCCAGATGCCACGTGATGCAGACCCCGTTCCAGCAGGGGGGATGGGCTGTGAGCAGTGTCCTGGTCTGGGCTTGTGTAAGACTGGAAGAGACTTCCTTTACTCTTGATTAAAGGCACAGGGATGAAGAGGTTCACCAAGTGCTTTGGGCACTTCTCATAAACCTCTTCATTCCACTTACTCCTCGCTGCAGGTCTAGGGGAGGCATCACGATCCCTCTTACGGATGAGGGAAAGAAGGCTGAGGAGTTAAGTGTTGAAGGTCAGAGCTGCTCCAAGCCAGCCTTACAGTTCACATGCAGGGCCCTCCCCTCCCTGGTCTCTACAGCAAAGACCCACCAGGCGCCCTCTAAGCCCCCGGCAGCCGCTGGTGGCCTTCCTGCAGACCTTTAGCTCAGCACTAAGGAGGTCCAAGAGGTGGGTTGGCTCCCATGAGTGCCCAGCACCCATGCCAGGCCTTAACCCTGGCAGGAATCTCAGAAACGTTACCAGGCACAAGGCAGGAACACATCGTCCCCTAGAACAGAAAAAAACAAAACCAAACCCCACCTCCAAAGGTCTCAGAAACTCTTAGAACCAACAAGGGCTGTGCTGTCGTTTTGTGAAAATCTGTTTAAAAATACACTATCCAACCCAGGGGAGCTGGCTTTGTGAACCTGCCAAATATCCTCAGGTGCCTTCACTTCCCCCTTCTGAAATCCTCCCCAACACCCCAGCTGTTACTTCCTCTGGACCCTGCAGGATGCACATGCACCTGCCGTAGCCTTTCTTGCTGTGTGGTGGCCTCTGTGCTCTGGACCTCCCACCAGAGATGGCTGTGGGAGAAGTCTTTAATGATCCTCTTATGCCAATCATCCAGCCCTGAGCCGGGCACAAAATGCCGTGCATGTTTGTTGAGTATTAATGTATATTCCCAGATGGAAGGGATAAGAAATGCCAAGCACTGTTCCTATAAAAATGCTTCCGAATAACCTGAGATGGGAGGGAGCTCCTCAGAGCCCACACCCAGCTATGGCTTCCCCATCCATTTCTGGCTCCTCGGGCCCCATGGCTGCCTGCAGACGCCCTCTGGTGGCTGTTCCGGGTAATGACAACACAAAGCTGCAGGGAGGATTAGAGGTGGGCTCTTTATTAGGTGGCAATCGCTGCGCTACAGGGGTCAGGTGAGATCTGCGGCCTAAGCTGTGTCAGCCCCAGGAATGTGATCCTCTCCCTGTTAAACACAGCGGGCAGGTGGCTTCCCAAAAGGCTCCGGGGCCGGGTGAGCCCGCCAGTTAGAAGTGGAACTGGAAGGCTTCTGTCACGTGCTTCTTCCAGGCTTCCAGGCTGGGCAGCAGGGAGGAGATGCCCATGATGTGCCAGGTCTCGCCGTCTGACACCACTGAGGTCTGGTAGGACAGCAGCTGCACACCAGCCTCGGCCAGGAGCCCTGGGAAGAAACCCCTGGTTGGCAAAGGGCACCTGCCCAGCTTCCCTCCATTCCGGAGACTCTTGAGGGACACCCTGGCCACCAGGCAAGGCGGGAAGGGAAGACGGGCCACAAAGCTAGAGCGCTCGCCCGACTCCTCCTGGCTGCCAGCTTCATCCAGACCAACAGCGAGCGAAAAGGGGACAACGCCCCCGGGCAGCTGGCAAGGGTGGCGTGGTCAGGCCCTGAGGTCTGGGGACACTGCCAAACTCGCCGGTGCTCCAGCACTCCCAGGCCATCAGGGGAGCGGGGCGGGTCAGGACGCCTGGGATGCTACAGGGAGTGCTGACCGACTCAGCCAGGAGGAAGCCTGCCCCTGAGGGCGCTGAGCTCCTGCCACAGGTAGGAACACCGTGTGTGCCTAACGTGGTGGGTGGCCCAGTTAACTGGGGCCCTGACATGGTTCGGTGACCTCAGATGAGGCCCCTTACTCCAGATGTACTCCCCGCTGCTGTAGTCCCATAGACACCCTGAGGCTGGAGTTGAGGCAGCGGCAAAGGTGTACGGAACCCAAGCGCAGGCCACTCGCATGCGCGCACCCACACCCCGCCTACGGTACTGGCAGGCCCCTCCTCACCAATCATGGTAGGCAGCATGGCAGGGTTGGAGGGCTGAGCCCGGAACAGCAGCAGGGGCAGTCCCCTGCGGAGAGGCACTTCCGGTCTGAAGATGGCTCCGTTGAGGGCCTGCAGCACAGGGGTGGTGCCCTGGACCAAGCCCACGGCCTGGTAGGGGGCACCGGCCAGGGCTACGGTCAGGAGGCCCTCCCCGCAGGCCTGCTCCCCGGGCACAGCAGGGCTGTGGGAGGTAGAGACCTGCAGAGAGAAGGCAGGGGCCACAGTTACGCCTCCTGGCCACACCACACCCACCCCTCCCCCTCGGCCCAGCGACCAGTTTAGCAGGGCTGCAGCCTAACGGTGGGCGGTCAGGACCCGGGGAGAGGGCCAACGGGCAAAGCTGGTGCCTCTGCACATCAACCGGGGACAGTGGCCTTCCAGAACAGATCTGCCAGGGACAGGTAAAGGCTGGGAACGAGGGAGGGTCAGGGCTGAGAAGGGCTGAGGTTGGCAGGACCGGCCCGGCCGCCTGCTCACTGCTTCCTGCACAGAAGTGGCCTGATAGGGATACAGGAGCGGGTGCATGGGGGTGTGCAGGGAGATGTGGGAGGCCTACTGCCCACGGCGTCTGCCAGCTCGCTCCCACTGGCCGACAGACTGATCTACAAAGGGAACGGGACACAGAAGTGCCCGGGGGCGGCAGAGGCGAAGAGGATGCAGCGCCCGGCGTTTACAAGCGCAGCAAGAAACCCGGGCGTGGTAAAGGCGCCGCGGCTGTGCAAGGGGGGTGTTGCCACCTGCCCCCCGGTCACAGAACACGTACACACAAAGCACTTTCACACGGGTTAGTCCACTCGTAGCACTACTCGGGGGCAGGCAGGACCCCCAGAGCAGGGTGTACACAGAGGGCCCTGACCATGGGGCGGGGCTGTGAGCTATCAGGAATGTAGGGGGGGGCCGAGCCTGCACGGCAGGCAGGGCAGGTGGGCAACGCACACTGAGGCCAGCCTCTTTCACCAGCAGCCTGGCGTTCACCAAGTTCACGTCGGCCTGACTGGAGGCGTCTTTCAGGAGGCCGACGATCACTGCAGGGCTCAGGCAGCTGCCGGCATTCTTCAGCGATGCTCCTGGGGGCCGAAAGGAGCCGCCGTGAGCGACACAGGACGGGGCAGGAGACTGCTGACAGCCAGCTCGGGGTCCCAGGCTCCTCCCTGCCCCAGGCTCCCCCAACCCCAGCCTGCCCGGGCAGTTCTGCTTCCCACTGCGGGGTGGAGAGCCCGCCGGAGGAAGACATAAGGGGAGTCCAGGCCAGGATGCTCTAAACCAGCCTGAGAAACGCCTCTCCCAAGCAGCCCAACCGCACCGTGCCCGCACACATGCCCTGGCCTGTCGTTCTCTGGGGGACACTTCCTGCCTGGCACTCATGCCCTTGCTGGCCTCAGGAAGTGGAAGCACAAAGGGGCACCTGCAGAGGTTGTGCCTAGTTCCTTCTGGGGCCTGGGCACCCGGGCCAGTGGTGATGCCCTAGCTTGGTCCCTGCCCAGTACTAGTGATGCTCAGGGTCTACCTGCCCCACCCCCCAAATCTCCCCAAGAGAGCAGGTGCCCAACAGTCAATGGAAAGGACAAGCCTCTGCCCAGCTTAGGGGACTGGAGCTCCCCGCACACACACACACCTGTAGAGGGCTGGACCCCCGCCCCCCTCACACACACACCTATAGAGGGCTGGACCCACTGCAAAGGGCCAGAGCCTGCAGTTTCCCGGGAGGCCAGCAGGGGGCTCTGTTCTAGTCCTCACACCCCTGCTGAGCACACGCCCCCCCCCCAAGGCCATGGGGCCCCCCTGAGTATGTCACAGCACATGTCCCCACTGGCACACTTGACACATGAACCCATGGCTGGGAAGGAAAAGCCACACAGCAGGTGAGCAACAGGGTCAAATCCAATCAAAGATCCTGTTGCTTAACCCAGGATGCCTCCACCAATCCTACTGCCTCTTAGAGGTCCTCACCATGCACATCACCCCAAACCACGCCCACCTTAAAAATACTGTGCGAACATGATCTGTGACACTTATCACGTGGCTTTTTGTTCCCCCCCGCTTCCTGTCCCCACTCGGCAGCAAATGGGCCACATACTTAGAACGTGACCGGTGACGTCCCAAGACCAAGCTCAGCTCTGAGTCCCTCCCTGCACATGACCTGCAGCAGACACACAGTGGGGTGCAGAGCCCACGCCCCTCTTCTCCCTCCTTCTGCGGCGGCCCCAGCTCACCCTGTGTGACCACCTGGATGGTCCCTTTGGGGGACCCAGCCCAGGCTCGCATAAGGGTCCCCAAAGCTTCGGCCAGACCAATCCAAGGCTTGGTGTGCGGAGAGAAGGCACTGGTAAGGGCCTGAGCGTTGACCTGCAGGGACAGGGGACACAGGGCTGAGGTCAAGGAGCAGAGGGGACAGGGCACACTGTCCAAATGAGGTCTTGGTGCCAAGACTTGGTTCCCTGTGCAGAGCAGAAGGGCTGGGGCCCCATGGCTTTGGGGCAGTGACAACCTCCATCCGCCACCAGCAAGATGACCACTTGTCCCCAAAGCTGAGGACACTGATTGTCCGAAAAGGGCACAAAAGGTTAAGGCCACTCCACGTCACCAGAAGGCCTTTCCCCTTCCCTGAGCTGTGTCAGCCCCTCCAGGGTAGACCCCGTTGCTCCTGTGCTGAAAAGGGGTCTGGACATGTAATAGGGTCTTGGACGTAAAACGTGTAGGGAGTCACAGACCACTTGCATGTGGTGTGGCGGGTCTCTCTGAACAGCATACCTATGTCTTCCTCCTGTTTACTTCCCATCTAGATTTTTTTTTTAAGATTTATTTTATTGTTTTCGACAGAGAAGGGGGAGAGCCCAGAATAGTCTCCACAGCTGTACATCATCAGCTTTTGATGTGGTTTCATTCCACACAGGTGGGCGGGGGCCGCACAGGGCGGGAACTGAACTGAACTGGGGTCCTCCTGCATGGGAAGCTCACCCCAGTTCAGCACATGGGTCCGCACGGGCCGGGGCCGGGACTCAATCTTTGGTCCCCGGGGCTGCAAAGCGAGCGCTCAACCCACTGAGCCATCCCATCCCAGCTTCCCCTAGATTTTTAAAGAAGTATTTACATTGTCATTAAACATTGTGACCAAATGCCACAATTTAAAAAGCAGGATTCACATACATTTAACACGTTGCGTGGCGGGGTTTAAAACCCTCATGCCCCTCTGTTCCGGCAGGTATTTAAATGAGACCACGTTGAAATGAACTCTTCTCTTTAAAACGCTATTGCTTCCATATTATTTATAACTTTTCAATAAAATTTTTTGTACTTACGTAAATTTATCCATTGATAATATATGCTCATTATATATCAACCAAACCTCATTAATTAAATAAATCTTGCAAAAAATAAAAGGTCAAGTGTAAAAACGAGAATTCTCATTACCCATCCTTAACGCATGGCTCAGAAAAAACGAAGATTCTCGTGATCCGTACGCAATGTGTTAATAACCCTATTGTTCTCCAAACACTGGCACCTGGAAGCCCACCCAGGCGTGCGAGGCAGCGGAAGGAGGCGGAAGCCACACGGCCTTCTAAAGCTGGGGTCTGGCTGGCTCGATCCCACCAGGGGCTCGATAACAAAGCCAGACTGTCTTGGGTCAAACCTTCCCTTCCACTTTGGGTGCAGACGCTCTGGCTTGTAGTTAAGTGCTGGCCGCTTTTGTGAGAAAACTTATAAAGAGAACGAGCTGAGAAGGAATTTTACAAGAGCAGGCCAGCTGCTAGGAGCAGAGCCGCAGTGCCACCTGACAGCTGGTGGGGATCGGCGTCTACAGCAGGTGGAGGAAAAGCAGGGCCCAGAGCCCACCCGGGGGCTCATTATGTCCCCCATCCTTTCTAGGGGACGGGCAGGAGGGCGCCCATCTGAGCCTAAGGTGAGTCTGTGTCTGGGGCTGGAGGAATTGAACTGAAGACGACACAGGAGAATTCAGATAGGTTATCTCCTAGGTGACAGAAAATACCCCTTACTTTCAAATGCACACTCTAAGGCCACCAGCTGCTTTCAGGGGAGAGTTAAATTCGCCCCAAGTTGAACTATTTTGACCAAGAGATTTTCTCAAGGTTTTCTGCGGTTCCATTTGATGGAGCTAATGAGTCTCCCTACTCCATTCCTGCAGAGGCTGGAATGCCACCGCTACCTAGTGACAATGTGATCACTCCCAAGGGCTGCAACTCACAGGCAGAATCTTGGCTGGGGAAGGGCTGGAAGGGGAAAGCTGAGCCCAGCCCAGCGAGCCTCGGTCACGGCCCAAGCAGCATCACGTGGTGGGGGGGGATGAAGCTGCTCAGAGGCACACAGAGAGGGGCAGGCCCCGTGCCCTGTGGCTGCCACCAGGCTGCCCAGGCTGGCACTGCACCTATGATGGCTGCTCTGAGCTCCCTTCTTTCTCAGGATGAAGGGGGGAGGGGGGGAGGAAGGGAAGAAAGAAGAGAGAAGGGAGTGCTTTCTCCATTGGCCATTCCCACCCCGCCTCCACGCAGAGTCCAGCCTCACGCCTGGCCACACCTCTTCCTCCCCAGGGCATGTGGGGAACAAAGGAGCCCTTCTCTAAGGCTGGGCCCTGGGAAGGGGTGCAATCTCTGCACAAGGCTACAGTGTATCAGGGCTAAGTCGGGCTCCCTGCTACCAGGCCTGGGCTATCAAGACTAGTGACAAGGTGGCTCCAGCCACCCCACCCCGAGGCTAGAGCCTCCTATCTAAGGTTCCCAGGCTGAATCTGCCATCACTGAGCCATCTCCCCTCGCTCCCTTTCTGACCTCTGGGCCCGGCCCCACGTGGGATACTTACCACGCCCGCTAGAGACCGCCCCTTCACCATGTCCACGAACTGGACCGCGATCTCCTCCCCACAGCGACTCTGGGCCTCCTTGGTGCTGGCACCCAGGTGGGGGCAGCTGATGACATTCTCGTGGTCCACCAAGGCACGGTCCCGCGGTGGCTCCTGCCCAGAAAGAGACACCTCTGGGTGGGCTGCCACAGACTGGCCCAGGGTGTGAGGTGAGGTGGAAGGGAGGACAGTGGGAGGGGTGTCACCTCCTGCCTTTGTTTTGCCAAGTGGTCACTGGACTCAGTAATAAGCTTCCTCATGAATGTCCCACCACAGAGAATAGATAGAGCTGTGGACCGGACTGGAACCCCAGCTCCAGCGCTCACTACCTCTGTGTCTTCGGGCAAATCTCCATCTGTGTCGCTCTCCATAAAATGGGTGAATAGTGCCGACCTCCTAACATCATCATGGAGGTTACAAGCCAGTTATACAAGGAGCTTTTGCTCGTTACTGTTCTCCTAGGCTGACCAGATGTACTGTTTTAAATGGGACAGAAAACAATGGTACTGTTGTTTCAAACTATGTATGGTCAGCCGACTGACACCTTGAATGTAACCCACTGAGACTAGGCTGACCACATGCACCATTTGAAACAGGGCAGTACCATTGTTTCCTGTGCCATTTAAAATGGGATGTCTGGTCAGGCTACTCCCACTCCATCCTTTGAGCACTTAGGCTCTTGACAGACACCTCACAGTGGTTCTCACCACAAGAGGGCCCCTTGGATGCCTCCACACCCCTCACCCGTGTCTCTCCCTTCCACCTTCTGCTTACTGAGCACAAGGCATTGCCCTTGGGAATGTTCCTTAGGCTTCTTATGGTCATCTTCCCCAGGGCTCTGTTGGCTCCCAGTGGATTGTGGCCACGTGGCCTTGAGAGTCCTGGTACCATTAGTGCTGAGTGCTCTGAAGAGAGGAAGGGGGGCGAGCTGTGCTGGGGGTCACACCCCACCTTCAGGGACCTTAGAATCTGGCTAAAAAGAGTGCCTGGGAACACAAGTCCCAATACACTGTGCACTGGACAGGGAGTGGACAGTGAGGGCTATGGGGGCTTAGACAGGACCTGGGTCTTGCCAAGGCCACACAGCTGGTAAGGAACTAGCCTCATTCGGAGTCCATGCCCTTTCACCTGGACTTCTGCTGTTAAGAGAGGCTGACAGGACTCGAGTGGAAATGCACCCTTTGTCACTCCATCTGGTGTGAGGGCAGCGTAGGGGGAGTGGGGGAGGGAGACCTAGGGAGAGCAGCCTACCCTGAGGACCAAGAAAATGCTTCTAACCACTATCTCCAGGCTTCCTTCCCTCCCCAGAAAAGAGGAAGGAGAAATCCAATGGACCCTGTGTGGAATTAGCAGTGTGTGGGTGTGGGGGGGGAGGATGGTTCACTTCATCAGAGACCTATATGAAAACACCCTCTCTCCCTCCCCCAGATCCTCGGCCTCAGAACTGATTTGCTACTATCTTCTTTGAGGTTATCAACACATGAGGAGCCTGAGACCAGGCATTGGGTCCCACTGAAAACTTGAGTTTTGCAAAAAACATGGCTGCTTCCGTAAGGGGTCCTCAAACCAAAAGGATTATTTGTGGCATTAATCTGGCAATTCCTCCCATTTACTGTGGACCTAGAGACAATAACCTGGGGGCCTTCTGTACTGCCTTCGAGCCCAGAGCTCCTTGCATCGTGCCACCTCCCCACCTGAGGGCACCAGGCACTCCCACACGGGATACTCACTTCCGGCGCCAGGCACTCACTCCCACGCCGGATACTCACTTCCGGCACCAGGCACTCACTCCCGCACGGGATACTCACTTCCGGCGCCAGGCACTCACTCCCACGCCGGGTACTCACTTCCGGCGCCAGGCACTCACTCCCACGCCGGGTACTCACTTCCGGCGCCAGGCACTCACTCCCACGCCGGGTACTCACTTCCGGCGCCAGGCACTCACTCCCACGCCGGGTACTCACTTCCGGCGCCAGGCACTCACTCCCACGCCGGGTACTCACTTCCGGCGCCAGGCACTCACTGCTAGTGCGAGTCACTGACTCCCTACGCGGGATACTCACTTCCGTGAACACGTCCAGCGCGGCTCCTGCGCACTGACCAGACTGCAGGGCCCGGAGCAGGGCGCCTTCGTCCACAATCCCTCCCCGGGCACAGTTCACCACACGCACCCCCTTCTTGCACTGGGCGAAGGTGTTGTCGTTGAGCAAGCCTGGAAGGAAGAGCTTTCTTACAGTGATGGGGTCACGATGGTGCCAGGATCCCATGTGCTCAGCTCGGGCTCAGGACCGTCTCCCCCGCCCCGCTCACCCCACAGGCCTCCTTCCTGCGGGACAGTCGCCTCTCCGGTCTCACCCGTCCCTTCTCAGATGCTCTGGGGCAGGAGTCTTTGTTCTGGATTTGGGCCAGACTGTTTAGAAACATCCTAGAAGTCCTGAGGTATTACTGTTTCGGGTGGGTTCCAGAGCCACAAGTATTGGGGGGCCCTGCTCATACTCTTGTCCCAGCTCACCCAGACACCGTACACTCCTAGATGGCTCACCCCGCATTCCGCCCCCCATCTGATGCTGGCAGACCTAGCAGGGCCCTCCCCAGGGCTGGTCACCAGGGTCTGTGGAAGCCCCAGAATGGGGGCCCACTGTGTGCCTGGTCTGGGGCTTCTGTGGCCCTCCCACAAGGTAGGGGCACACCTACCTGTTGTGGAGGGCAGGAGAGGGGTGTGCACAGTGATGAAATCACAGCGAGGCCAGATCTCCTCCAAGGGCAGCTGCTGAACACCAAAGGAGGCCGAGACCTCCGGTGAAATGATGGGGTCGTACCCTACAGTCTGGTCAGAAGCAAGGTGTAGGGGGGGAAGTAAGGGTCATTATTAATCATTAGCATCCATAGTACTAATGCGACCATTATTGAGCATTCACCACATAATATCCAAACATGACGCTGAGCCTTTTGCAGACACCAGCCTGTCTCACGGCAGTGCAGTGGGGTTGATGTTAGCCTGCTGTGTATTTAGAGCCCATGCAGTGGGGAGGACACACTAGGCGGGGGCAGGGCCAGAGTTGAAAGGGAGACTCGTCCGCCTCCCAGCGCTTTACCACAAAGGCAAGAGCAGCTGGTGTTTGGCCGGGCAAGGTGGCACTCAGAAGCCCTTAGAGTAGGGAGCCCACGGGAGGGAGGACGATCATGTGGGGAGCTGTGGCACGGTCGTGGGGTACAGCCAGGAAGGGGAGGAGAGGCTGGCTGCAGCTGGAGGACCTGTAGGCCCAGAAAACCCGCAGGAGCACTGACCATATGTCAACAGAGTGAGGGAGGCGGGAGGGAGGGAACTGTGCCCACGTGGCCATCAGATACCAATTCCTTGTTGGGAGAGGGAAACCAGCCAGGGGAGGACAGTGCTCCGCCCCTGCTCTCACAAGTCTCCTTTGTCCGCTGGCTCTGAGGCTGCTGAACAGTGGCCCCCGTTCAGTTCTAATCCAGATGTACTTTTTTCATTGGGAGTGGGGAGAGGAAGGGGACCCCAAACAGGTCACAGAGCCAAGCCTGATGGAGTGACTTCACACAACTGTATCACCCCTGGGTTCTCGGAAGCCAAGAAACAGCGTGGGGCTGCCTGGAGAAGAGCCCCCACGGCTGAGCCTGGCCCAGTGCCCCCACCGAAGGCCCCTGGGGCTCAAGCGGGGCAGATGGGGAGAGGAGATCCGCATCTTCCACAGCCCTGACTTAGGTGCTTTCAGACAGTATCGCGTTCATCTGCAGACAACTGCAGGGGAAGAATCTGACCATTCTCCTGTGTCGCCGGGGACACCCAGACCATGGGAAGCAGCCCAGCAGCCACACCCTCTCTCTACCCTACGGCCAAATTCTTTGGCTTAGCACTGGAACTCGCCCCCCATGCTCCGCAATGGACACTTAAACAGGAGCCCAGTATGAAACCACACCAATTCAAAGGTGAAGGCCCAGAGCCCCATCACCTGTCGTCTTCCTGGGCCCAGGAACTTTGAAAAAACAGTGCTCTAGGAATTCCAGGCGCCATATTGAGATAGGAGAGGTTTTGTCCTAAGACAGGCTGAGTGCAGATGGGCCGTCTAACTCATGCGGACCAGGAACGAAGGCAGCTGGGAGGCCATGAGCGTTTGCTCAGAAGCCAGGAGACCCAGTCTGACCTGGAAGCCACCGTGTGTGAGTCCTATTGTCTCCAACGTATCATTAGAAACTTCCAGAGCCTCCTTTTCCTCATCTGCAACCGGGATGATAACACTGACCCCACTGGAATGCTGTCCGGTTTAACAGCAGACCTCAGGGAACGTTCGCCTGACCTGAAAGTTTCGGTGGCAACCAGTGCGTCAGGTTCAATGTCCATCCCTCTGGCCTAAGTACATTCATGACAACAGTGGCCCCAAAGAAACCATTAGGAGATGCTGGTCTGCTTCTCACAGAAAAACCTCGCCAACAAAGTGCAGGGCGCAGCTACCTGCTGGCTGGGGCCTGTTAACAGAGTCCAGGGGACACACCAGTGTGAAGTGGGGTCTCTAAAGTTACCTGATCATCAGCAATGCCACCGAGAAGAAGCTTCAAACAGCACTTATTACAGAGTGGGGGACCAGGGTGACTCAGACCCCCCACAGGCTACCAGCTGCCAGAATTACCCAGAAAGCCCCCCGTGCCCCATGAGGCTTGGAGCAGGTCTGCAGCTGCTCTACAAGGGGAGCCCCCCCAAAAAACCCCATAATTTCTCCTGGAGGGAGGGCCCCTTGTATAACAGCACAGGCTTCCCCTGCTAGGTGAGTGTTCTAGGAACCCATCTGTCAATAGACTAGCTGCTGTTGTGACAGGCTACGTTCAGCGTCAGTGGATTTTTTTTTTGAGACTTAACGCATTGGCCCATTTCATGGTGGGTGATTTACTGGAACAGCGTGTGGCATGACAACACACCTGCCCAGACCACACTGAGTTTTCGGCAGTTTGACCAAAAACAGCATGACCCCCGTGCCCCACCCTCCCTAGTCACCCAATCTCATCCTGAGCAAGTTTTTGTGTTTCCCCAGATGAAAAAAAGTCCTTCAAGGGAAACATTCTGCCCACGCGGAAGAGATGAAACAAAAAGGCAAAAGCAAAAGGCATCAAAATCTACCAGTTCAAAAACTGTTCTGAGCTGTGGAAAAAGTGTCTCACTAGGTGTATTGCCTCCAACAGAGAGTCCTATGCAGATGCCTGCAGTTTTAACATGGTATACACAATTTTTTAGAAATTCTGGGTTTTTTGGGTCCTCCCTCGTATATGACATCTACCAGTCTCGTGTTGGTTTGTTTCCATGATGGGTCCTGGGCCCACACCCACCCCTTTCAGAGATCTGGAACAATGTACCTGCCCTCCCCAGTGAGAAGGATCAGGGATGACGTCTGGCTGAATTAAACAAACATGAGGGGAAAGCGAGGCAGGAGGGAGAGGTCGCTCCCCCACCCCCTCAACCATTCTTGTCTAACTTGCATTTGCTGTGAGCCCATTGCAAAAACCAACCAACTCCGGATTAATCCGTAGGTCCCTTCTAACTCTACAAAGCGGGGAGGGACAGGCAGAAAGGGAGGGCGTGAGGGAAGAATGGGAAATGCTGCAGCCGTGTTATATCCATTTTCTTAGACCCGAAACGCTCTGATTTTCAAAACTATTTTCCTTAATATTTAACTAACACGTCCCGGCGGCAGTTTGAACCCACAGCCATATAAACATGGAAATTGCCACCAGCATGCCCGGGGGCCTAGTCACTCTGGCCTATCTGAGCATCCCTGCAAACCCCCTCGCTTGGTGAGGGGTTCCAGGGGGTGGCCTCCACTGCTGACGACTGTCAGGGCTGAAGGGTGTGAGGATGGGAGAAGAAATCGGCATGAAGACAAAGCAGCAGCCCCGGGGCCTCTCTGAAGAGGTTTTCCTGCAAGGACTTTCCGCCCCACCCTGAGGCGGCTGGGACTTGGCGCCAAGTTGGGGTGGAATATCTTTTGACCTGCAGGACTGAAGACGATCCATGAAACACACCCAACCTAGAGGCTGGTCCTTCCTGGTTTTCCTCCCCCACTTCCCGTTCTGGTTCTTCTGATACCTGACTATAAAAATGCTCTCCCAACTCCCAGAAGTCGCTGATGCCACCTTTCCCTCTGTTGGTGTCAGTGTGGCCGTCTTTCGGCTGTTTCTAATAAACTCTCTAAACCAGAACTCTGTAGGGTCATTCTCTGGCGAACCTTCCAATGACAACAGTCCCCCAACCCGAAGCCTCCTGGCTCCCAGAGGGGAATAAGGCAGGGCCTAGGGGGCGGGACTGACGGGGCAGGATGAAGTCTGAGACATGTGCGATCTTCCAGCCACCATGGCCCCCACAATCATATCGCAGGGCACAGACAAGCGCCCTTTAATCTCTTCCAGATGGTCCAGGAGGGAGCCAGGAGACAGATAGACAATTCCTGTTTTAACTGCCGTAAATCTGCTCCCGTTTTCTGAACCTTCACAGGTGACTGACACAGCAAATCGAGGAGGCCCTGGTAGCCGGAAAGGGAAGGTCGGCAGGGCACCAGACCCCCCTCCCTGCTGCACTGGGACTTGGGGTCACTCACCCTAAAGCTGTAGGGCCTCCAGCCAGTGTCCCCAGATTCTGAGCTCAGCTATCCACACCAGGAGGCCAGCGCCCCCTCCATCCCTGGCTTCACCGCCCATTTAAGTCAGGATCTAAAGGGGATCCGACCCTCCTGGGACAAAGCCTTTGGCTGCTTTCAAACAACGCTGCCTCGGCCACCTCAGACAGGCCCACCAACCTCATACCTTCATCCCGAAGGACTGCATCCGGGTGGCCACCTCTCTCCCGATTCTGCCCAGGCCAAGAATTCCCAGGGTCTTTCCACTCAGTTCTGTTCCCATGAACTGTAACCAAACAGGCAAAGAAGCCGGAGTCAGCAACAGGAGTGGACCCGGGCCAGCGGGCCACCAGGCTACCGGGCCACCAGGCTACCGGGCCGGGTGGGTGAGGCCGGGCCAGCTGCTCACCTTCTTCCGCTCCCACTTGCCACTCTTCATCGAAGCCGCCGCCTGTGGAATCTGCCTGCAAGGACAAGCCCAGGGTCAGCGGGCCCATGCAGACCCCCCCCAGCCCAAGACCGGCATGAGGTCCGCACAGCCACCACCTGACGGTCGTTCCCCCGGGGACCAAGTTCTGCCGGGGCCTGGGGGCTCAGGTGCAGAAACACCAGAGGCTGAGGCTGTGTAGCCGAGGGGGATGCTGGGTAAGACGGGACTGGGAGCCCCGACTTCTGTCTCAGCTGGGAGTCTGGGAGGAGGTTTAATCTGCGTGACTTGGGCGCATAAGAAGCCACAGCCAATCCTCTGGGGTCTGTAGGGGTGATGAAGGTTGTGCTGAGGGACTCAGAAGGCATCAAGTGTTCCCCCAGGTCGAGGATTTTCCTTTTCCTATTCCATCCAGGGCCCCACCCCGCAATGTCCTCTGGATCAGGCAGCCACTGGTTACTTGTTCTTCCTTGAGAGTTTCTGAAGCCCCAGTGGTCTCAGGAGACATGGGGTGGGTGGAGGCCACAGTCCAGACACTGAACTTGTGCTCAACGCCTGTCCCAACACCAGCCACACACACACCACAGCCTGTCTGCTGCTGACGGGGCACGTGAGGTCTGAGTCTCCCTGTGTTTTCCGGTGGGGACCAAGGAAGTTAGGGCAACATTAGAGGTCAGGGGGTCCCCAGTGTCTCTGGAGACAAGAGGAAGAGACAAGAAACAATGGTTCAGGGGTGTCCAAACTTTTGGCTTCCTGGGGCCACACTGGAAGAAGAAATTGTCTTGGGCCGCATATAAAATATACTAACACTAACGATAGCTGATGACCTATTAAAAAAATCAAAACAAAACAAAACACCCAAAGTCACAAAAACCATCTCGTAAGGTTTTAAGAAAGTTTATGAATTTGCATTGGGCCGCGTGCAGCCTGTGGCTCACGGGGTGGCAAGTTGGACAAGCTCGGGGGGGGGGGGGTAAGGTGTTGGAGCACCTTCTGTTTTAGACACTAGTAGAGGAAACGTTACACGTTAGCTCATTGAAGGCTCACAACAACCGCACTGCTGGAAGCTCGACACTACCCAGCATCACCCCCAAAACTGTGTGTGTGTGTGTGTGTGTGTGTGTGTGTGCACAGAAAACTCCCACCGGAGCGCAAGGCTGAGGGCTGAGGGGCTGTTCTGTGATCCGAACCCCACGGACTCCTGGGTAAACTCAGCAAAGCTTCAGAACAAGCCTCAGCAGCAAAAGCTCCGTGTCACTGCTCCGACCTCCGTTCCGGAAGCTGACAAAATGCCCCTGACCTAGTGACACAGAACCCTCACCTGCCTCTTCGTTCTCTCACCTCCTGGTCTCTATGCACCTGACTCCATGGTCCTAAGATGTCCATGGGGCACAAGAAATCCCCAGGCCCTCCCTCTAGCTGCTGTCCCCAGCTGGTCATGGAACCACCAGGCCAGGCTGGGGGGTGGGGTGGCGGGACCCCACAGTGTGGGCAAGGGGCCTCGCAAGAATTAAAGGGTAGCTGGCCTGATTTACAAGAGAAGGTCGAGTGGGCACAATGGGGAAATCTGCGCTTGTCACATTCTTCTCTCTCTCCATGTCGGACTGCTGCCAAACTGAAGGGTTTGAGTGTCCCTGGGTCATTCTGTCGGGGGCGTCGTAATAACTGACGTACCAGAGGGACTGGCTCTGCCGAGATGGCAGGCACTTACCTGGCCAGACAGATGATCATCCCGCAGGTGAGCTCCGCGGCACTGAGGCTGTTCCCATTGGGGGTGCTGAGGAGCAAAGAGAAGAGGGGACACATCAGTGGGCCCAGTCGGTTTCCACTCCTGTCCCAACAGAAAGGCTCCTTGCGTGCAGGTTTTGCTGTCTCCCGCCCCGGGGACTCGCGCACTCACGCTTCAGATGAACCCGCACCACGGTCCCGGGTCTGTCTGGTACACCCCTGCGCACGCCCAGAGCGGGAAGGGCACACTCGCTTTTTGTTTTCATGCCTGGCCTCTCTACCCGAACCCCCTTCTCCCGGGGCAGGGGAGAAGCGTCTCACTCGATCACGATGTATATGGCTCAGACCCTTTCTCTTCCCATTTCTACATCAACCTGCTTACAGGAAGCACAAATCCCCGGGGCTCCATGTCCTCAAGATAGCTGTGCCCTTGACGGATGAGCAAGTCTACGGAATGCGGACGTCAGGCCATCGTCCGCCAACCTTCGCCACGTCGCCCCACCTGGCTTTTATTAGTAGCACAGCCCATACGTTAGACGCTCCACGAGCCGGGAGGCAAGCAAAGCGGCACGCTCACGCTAGAGATTGTGCCGGTGGCCTGAGAGGCGACTGCATCTTTATCTCCACCTGTTGACCCCTCCTATCCCTTCAACGAGCTCAACTGAGACAAGCTTCCTCACCCCAATACACAGAGCCATGCCGACTACGCCCGTTCTACATAAAAGAGAGAGGGCAACCCAGGAAACTACGTATGTCTTTCTCCAAGCCTGGTTTTTTAGTTTCTGAAAGAATTCATGAGCACACATGTTCACCCTCCCTCCTTCTTCCCCTACTGGGTCTTTTCAGCTCCAAAAATGTAAGTTACAAGGAGAGAAAAGTCTGTTTCACGAGGCCACCTGGCTTCCGGGGTCCCCGTGAACCGTGGGTAGGGGTGCGGGAAGAGGTGCAAGGAGGCTGAGGGTTGCTGCCTCTGGGTCCAGGGCAAGTGTTGGCTGAGGGGAGGCCGGGACAGCTCAGCGATTGAGCGCTTGACTCACAATCATGAGGTCCAGGTTTCGATTCCCAGCCCTGACCCATGCAAACCCACGTGCTGAACTGTGGTGCAAATGGTAATCGCCGGATGGCTCAGCGGCAAAGTGTCTCGCCTGCCATGCAGGAGGACCCAGTTCGGTTCCCATCCCACGTGGCCCCACATTCACCTGTGTGGAAAGAAACTATGTCACAACTAATGATGTACAACTATGGAGACGGCTCTGGGCCCTTCCCTGCCCTCTCTCTCACCTTCTCTCAAAACAATAAAATAAATCTTAAAATAAAAAAAAGAATGCACCCAGGTTACTGGGTCACATTTCTACTGCTCGATGCTATCCTCTGGCAGATACCATTCAGTTAACCCCTACCCTGTAGGGGAAAGTGGAGGGAAAGAACTTGAGGACAATGAGGTTCCCATGGGAAGAGAAGTGGCTTGAGGACACACACAGCGGTGGAATGGGGACCGTCTTGTGGCACTGGCGTAAGTTCCAGACCGGAGCCAGAAATGAGTATCACCTGCACGCTGACCACTTTTCCCTAGGTTTCTACAAAAACAGCTCTAATGGAGACCCTTTTCCTCGTGGCCCTGGGGGTGTGAAAGAGAAGCTGGGGTCCTGGCTCCAGGGTGGGGTGTAGGAAAGTGAGGCAGAGAAAGCATGTTCATAGAGTCACTCCATTGGCAATGGTCTTGCGCCTGTGCAAGGTGGGGAGACGAGAGTAAGAGCACAGCTCACGCCACCAGGCCCTGGATGGAGCAATCGAGGGGCATGGGCCGAGCTGGAGCCGGGCCAGCAGGTAAATTTACCATCATCCTTCCGACTCCCACGCCAGGCTGCGGCCCCACACACACCTGCTGTGGGATAGGTTTGCGAGCATTCTGAGGTTACAGGGAGAGCCCCAACGTCAAGGTCCTTGGGAAACACTCCCGACCCCCCAACCTTGGCCTCTGTGACTTACTTCATGACCAGGACGCCCTTTCTCGTCGCAGCCTCCAGGTCCACGTTGTCCACACCGGTGCCAGCCCTGCCCACCACCTGTAGCTTCTCTGCCGCGTTGATGACGTCAGCAGTCACCTTGGTGGCTGAGCGGACAATAAGGCCTTCACAGTCCTAAGGCGGAAAAAGACACATTGGGGTTCACAGAGCTGAACGAAAAGGCCCCCCCAAGCGCTTCTCTGCCCCAAGTAGGAGTGCTGAGCTGCTGGCCCGCTTTGGATCTGGTGGGACTAATGACAATGGGATCTGTGTATTGTTTACACACCCAAAGGCTCCACTGTCTGTCGGGCCTGGGTTCAAATCCAAGTTCCAACCCTTACAAACTGCGAGCCCGAGCTTCAGCCTCCTCAGCTATGGGAGAGGAGGAGGCAAGGACATAGAACAGGTGCAGCACCCACTCAATAGCCATCCCGTCCTCCAGTGACACCGAGCGACTCAACAGAAGAGGTGGGACGGAATTCTACTTTGGAGGGCCCCTGGGCCTGGCCCGTGGAAGGCACGTAATACGTGCTGGTTTAGCTGCATGAGTAAATGAAAAGAAAATCGTGGGAAGAAAAACATTCCTTAAAATAGAGACCCAAGGAAGAGGGAGAGAACAGTTAAACTGGTCTTCAGTTACTCAGAAACCCAGGCAATAGACTAAAAATATGTACCTATGAAAACTCCAATCTTCTGGATTCATCACAGCCCCTTTACGGGGGGCTGAGCTAGACCCCCAAGACAGTCTTCTTTAGGCTCAGCCAGAATCCCATGGTATCTTCGCAGAATAAGGACACTGTTGCCCAAACACCCATTGAGAAGCCTCAGGAAATGGGAGCAGGGAACAAGCACCCACTCTGCCCCAACCTGGCTGGCCCCGGTGGGAGAGCAGAGAGCTACTCTTCTCCACGGAGAAAGAAACCGCCTACACTGCAGCAGCACACTTAGATCTGGGGGGCTCGAAACCTTGGAATGGCTGTTCCATGGCCTCGGCTGGGGGCTGGGCCCGAGTGCAGGGAGCTCGATGCGGGACCCCTCGTGGACACCCCAAGGCCTTTGCTTTTGTGTCTGTGATTCTGAAATAGAACCTCAAAATGTGAGATTTCAAAGAAACAGCTACAAGCATCTGGCTCATGTTCAAGTCCACTGAGCTTGGCTTCAAGGAAAAGTAGCCCACCCCTTCTCTCGCCTGGCCACACATTACTACCAACTTCTCAAGGCACAATAACCTCTGCCCGCAACCCTGGATTCCATCCCTGCTTCTCCCTTTTTTATGCATCATCTGTTTCACATTTACCTGTCCTCCCTCTGACCTGCCCTTGGCTTCCCTCATTCATATATAGTGTTCCCAGACGCAAAGGTTATTTTAATAGCTGACATTCATAAAATACCCCATTGAATTAAAAGAATCCAGTGATTTGAGAGGCCCATGGAAACCATTTCACCATTTTCCCTGCCCCCACTTCCCCAAGTATTCAAATATGTCACATGACTGAGAAGTCCGTATCAGAAATCCCTTCACTTGACTGTGATAAGGCTTAAGGTCTACATATGTGACCACTCAAGTGTTTGTGCCTCCAGAACTGTTTAGAAATAAATTTCTGTCCTTTATTAAAAAACAAATAAGAGAGTTTTCTGAACAGGGAGCCAAGAGAAAAATGTTCAGAAACTGGCACATCCATGAACACAACCAAACACAAACTAGACAAACGGACCCATGTATGTGTGGAAATTTGGAAAGTATTAACGGTGGAATTCAAACGGATGGGAAAAAGTAAGATCTGTGGAATAAATGGTATTAGGGAAACTTAGGGGAAAAACATTTAATTCCTATCTCATTATAGATTTTTAAAAATCCAGATGAATTAAATAATTTTTATATTATAAGCTGAAGAAAATGTAAGGGGATATTTTTTATGATCTTGATGTGGGAAAGTTTCATAAGCAAGGTATAAATCCCAGAAATTGAAAGAAAACACTGATAAATTCAATTATGTTTGAAATTTAAACTTCTGCATGGAATACTATAAACAGAGCTAATGCTGAGTGATAGCTTGATAAGGGAGAAACTCCTGGCAACATATAACAGAACAAAGATTCATCACCAAAAATAACCCAGCTTTCCTACAAATCAACTTTTTAAATGAGAAAGAACACAGTAAAAAAAAAAAAAGGCAAAGATGTAAGTAGGCAATTCGCAGAACTTACAAAGTGGTCTGAAATTTATAAGAACACTAGACATCGAAAAAATGTGAATTTCAAAATGTGGTATTTTCAGGTATCATGCTGGCAAAAAGAAAACAAATCGTACTCAGTGTTGGTGAAGAGTGTAGCAAAGTAGGAGTAAATGGCACAACCTTTTCGGAGGGTGATTTGGCTGTGCATGAGCACGTTTTTAAGGCGTGTTCCTTTACGGCCAGCAATGGTGCCTAGAAACCTCCTGAAGTGGTCAGCCCAGCAGCAAGGGCCAAAGTTCAACGGACAGGAAGCGAGCAGGGACTACTGAGAGTCTCCATCTTATCACCTGGCCTCTCTTCTATCAAGTTCTGGGCCCACACCTCAGGCCCAGTCCTGGTCCCTGCATTCTACCCAATCACTCTCTTGGCCCCAGGGGTCAGGGCTGTGTGAATGTTCTGTCCTAAGCTGCCACCACTCGCCCCAAACCTTGGGGATCTGCTTCCCCCAGAACAGGCTGGCTGTGGGGTAGGATGCAGGCTCCTCAGGAGCCCACCCCATCCTTGCAGGCCCTGAAGACAAGCTGGGAAAATAGCTGGCGTTTCTCTTTAACAGGATTGCCGTTAGGGAGTAAGTCTACTCTCCCCTCCAGGGTGGGGTGTCGCTCAAGCCAGCTCTCTTTGAAGCCAGGAGGCTGAAGAGTCTCCAGTCAGACTGGGACCCATGCATTCAGAGCTTGCCTGTCCCAAGAGTGAGAATCTGTCTCCGGGGACTTCCAGCAGACCCTGGCCTCCACCCCATGTGACCAGAGTTCACTAGCTTCCAAGGACTCTTCCGCTGCTCCTGCTTCACTCAATTGCACCATCCATTGATTGTTTCAATCAGCACATTATTGACTGATGGTATCTCCCATGGATCCCTCAAACTCCGGGTACTCTCGGGTACTATCCCCTTCTCAGGCCGCACGTCATTTCTCCACGATTTGGCTCCATGTTGCCTGCTCCTCTCCCCTACGTACGCAAACTATGGACTTTTTCAAAATCCGCCACACAGTTTGCTGAGATTCCAACTTTTTTCTCCAGCATGAGGGCCCCATTGGCACTCTCGGGGCCCGGGTGCACCTCCTGACATGTCAAGCACTCGTTTGCCAGCTGCTCTGAGTGTGTATCTGTGTGTGAGCGCCGGCTAAAGCAGGCACTCCCTCCTCCCTGTCCCCATCCATCAGCCGGAACACAACAGGCCACTGTTCTGCTGCATTTACGCTGTGCCTGACAAACCATGCCAGCTCAGCAGCGGAAAGCCATTCCGGCTTCTCAAGTTCACACACGCATCCTTTCCCAAGGAGGGCAGGCTTGGCCCTGGGGGTGCTGCCTCTGACGGAAATCACAGAGAAGTCAAAGAAACTGTCCAGGTTGTGTTCCCCAGCCACAGGGGATGCACGTAGGTGCCACTTTACACACGACATAGGATCCTGACTAAGTAGATGGTTATTTCGCTTTTGCAAACGAAGTCCTAGTATACAGGCTGGAAGTTTCTATTCTATTAGTCTTTCAAAAGATGGGCCTTTTGCATGGAATTTATTCCCTTCTTTATCTTTCTTGGAATTCTGAGATAAAGAGTAAAAGTGCTTCTAAGTTAAATGCATTACCAGCATGTGATCTAGTGGATTCTGACCAGCATTGCTAGTTAATGAAACACAAGAAAATATGAGGATGCATCACGTACAGGACATTATTTCATGAAACTTTACTGTGTGTCCCCATATGTATGTATATACCGAATTATGATGTAAAATAAATTTCTGAATGCGGGTCAGGGTCAAAGTTTAAAAGCCACGGACCCATGGTAAGATTTAAATGTTCTCGGACATTGGATTTAAGATGTGATACCCGTTAATAAGAGGAAGGATACACAGTCTGGGAGTTTTATGAGTTCCAAACATGACGCTTTATTATCCAAAGTGATGTTCTCCAAACTTTGGGGACTAAAACCCACAATAAGAAACACATGATTAAGTTGTGATTGTCAACTCACCGATCTACCACACATACACACTCCACAACTCCACACATAATTGGGACAAATTTCAGGACACAATACTTCACCTTACTATTGATGCAGGAACAATTGTGAACGGCAGCGTTCCACATTCATGGTCTCACAAACTTGAAGAATGAAAACGTGGACCTCACAGTAAAGGTGAAGCGTCAAAGTTTATTAAGAAAGGGAAGGAGTAAAAGCTCTTGAAACAAGAGGGGACACCCGAAAGTGGAATGCCCGCTGGAGGAAGGACAGCTCTCTGATGAGAGGGGACACCGAGATTGAAATGCCCATGGAAAAAAGAAAAGCCACTGAGAGGGGGCACCCGAAACAGGAATGCCCTGCACTATGACTGCAAGCCACTCCTCTGATACCCTATATTTTTACCCACGGCCCTGCAGTCTTACGTGAGTTTTGAAACAAAGAACCTAAGTTCTCGGATTTATTGTTAAGCCTTATCTCCCGGATTTATTGTTAAGCCTTATCTCCAGATATGCTGGGTTGATGGGATTCTGGGTGTCGCCAGCCTCCGGGTCTTTTATCTTGTCTTTCAGTACCTGGTCACTGTGCTCCAGAAGCCCTAGGTTCACATTCCTAAGATATTGGCACCTTAGCTACTGAGGCCCTCCCTGACTACCTAAGTTTTGCTAAATATCCTGTATTGCTATCTGCACTGCTCTGATGTTTTTTGTTTTTTTTAAATGCTAATCATGACCCATTAAACCGATTTCGTTACCCAGTCAGTAACGGGCTAGCTGTGACTTGCTCCAAGTCTGAAAAGAATCGTTCTGTGAGTGAGAGCAAACGGCCTGCTCAGAATGCCAAGCAGGGGAATTAAGGGGGAATGAAGCCCAGGCCTGATTCAGGCCATGGGCTGTGTCCTTCGTCTCAGTGATCTCAGCGGCAGAGGCTGGGGCACTAACCCAGACGCCTCTCCACAGACCAAAAAGGTACAACGCGGGCATGAGGATCCTCCAGTGCACCGCCAAGTAGGCCCACTGGAACCCTGAAGCCAATGTTTTACAAAGACCCGAAGGCTGGGGGCTCCCAAAGAACTCCAGGATGCCTGGCGGTCCGGAGCCAAGAAACGCCCCTGGCTCCCCTTCCAGTTCGCAGCGCCGTTACAGGGGCCTCCAAGTTTTCCAACTCCAGATGCCCAGCACCCACCCTGAGCACTCCCCAACTTCCGCGACCCCCTCACTGCTAGGGAGGCCTCCCTTTGTTCTCCATTCCGCGCTTACCCCTTCCGGGCCCCGCCCCCACGGGGTGTAGGCTTTCCAATTACCATAAGAGAGCTGCACGCGAGGCCACCCCCACTGCCTTCTGGTCACTGCCCAGAGCCAAGGCCTCCGATGCCACCCATGCACAGAGGTGACTACGGAGGGCGGCCTCCCTGCCGTCCTGCTGGGACCAGGTCCTGGGCTCTTGCCCTCCACCTCGTCCAGGACGATCACCCGCAGCAGCCGAGCAGCGAGGGGTTAGGCGGCTGGGTGGTCCCAGGAACTGTGACATCTGGTCAATCGTCTCCGTCGCCCTTGGGCCAGGCTCCCTAACTAGCCCACAAGCTTCTCGATGGCAGGGACCCGCCAGAAAGTTCTCGGAGCACAGGACGAGGCTAGATACCCGGATGTGGCACATGGGGGAGGGGGCCCGGGGAGGCGGCACAGGCATCCGTGAGGACCACGCGGTGGCAGCAGCCAGCCACCTCCTGTAGGATTTGCCGGAGGGGGTGGGTCCGCCCTAAGGCTGCTGGAGGCGGGGTGTGGGGGTTGGGGCAGCGACCTCGGGGTGCCGAAGCGCAGGAGCCGAACAGTTCACGGAACAAATGGACACAGGCCGGGCAGGGCCACCAAACCTGGCAGCCCCCTTACGGCCAAGTAAAGATTTGAAATCGATGACGCTCGTTACATTCTCACAACAAACTCAAAAGACACGCGGCTGAGGAAGGTGTGCTCAGAAATCAACTTCCTGGGGGCGCCTGGGATCGGGTTCCCGTCCATTCTGGTCAGTCCTGACCAGCGACGAGCCCCCAAGTGAGGCCGCTCGCGAGGGGCCGCGGGCGGGAGTGCGGTCCGGACCCCGGCGGCGGCCGCGTGGTTGGCCCCGGGGCCGCGGCGCCCCCCTGCCCTGCGCTCCCAGGCGGCCGGGGGCGGGGAAACCTCGCAGCGGTCTTGCATCAGACGAAAGGCGGGTACGCTTGCAGCCTCTTCTCCAACAGCCACGAGACTGGCTGGGGCTGTGCCAGCGCCCCCCTACGGAAGGCAGGACTCGGCCGGCCGAGCCAGGGCTTGGTCTGGGGAGGGATCGCGGACCCCTGGCTTCCCCATAGGGAACCCTTCTTGGCGCCCCTCCCCCGGTGCCCCGCGCAGCGCCAGGCACGGCGCGCACGAGGCGCTGGGGAGCCGCCTTGGCATCCTGCACCCACACACTGCACTGCTCGCGGGTGGCAAGCCGACGTGAAACCAGAGGTTGTAAACTGCACGGAAAGTTTGCAGCCTGCAGCCCGCGGCCGTCTGTCCCTCTGTCTTCCCTCCTGCTCTCAACCCCCAAAGCAGGAGGCCCCAGGACCGGCGCGGCCCGCGTGTTTCCGCGGAGGATGCCACCAAGAGCTGGTCTTCCTCCCGCGCGCCTCACCTGCAGCTCGGCTATCAGCTCCTCTTTGTTCAGATTCTGCTTCTCCACCACCTGCAGCCCTCCATCTTGCAGGATCTTCCGGCAGCAAGGGTCCAGGCTGTCACTGATGAGCACTTTCCGTAGGTTTGCAAAGGCCATTGCTGGGCAGAAATACCGGAGCGAGACGCACTGTTCCGGCGGCTGGCTGCGCTCGGGTAACTGGGCAGGATTCGCGATCTCCCGCTCCCCCTTTATCTCCCCCTCCTGCTCCTGCCGTCTGCTTGTGATTGGACAGCAGTGCTCCAACTCTCAGGGGCCCCGCCTCATCCTCGCGGTACACAGCCTTGAGTTCCCCGCCCACTTTAATATCCTCCAGCAATGAATTTCTCAATCTCAGCCAAAACCTCTCCCTACCTCTGGTGAGCATACAGAAGCATAATTTACGCTGACTAGCTGATTTATATCTGAAATGAACTGAGAAAGATTTCTGCTCACCGTGAGAGAAATGTTTCATCTTCCTTTCCTCCTAAGGACTCATTCCTTAACCCCAGAACAAGCATTTATAGGACACACCCATTATGTACAAGGCACTGTGCTAGGCGCTGAAAGGAGGTCCATCAAAAAGACAGCGGAAACATCCCAGGGTACTCACGACACAGAAAGTGAAATAGTAAAAAGCACAAAAAAACTGTTTCTGGGAGCTCACAAAATCCTGATTAATTCCAAGTGAACGATGCAATGAGAATTCTGAGTTTAAAAGTGAACAGGGACCTAACCTAATGAATTTAGAACAGCCAGGATGTGTGTTCCCTATTCTCCTCTTCCTCCTGTCTTCTGATAACGGAAATGAAGAAAGGGAAAAAGAAGTCAGTCTGGACTAATTTATATATTGACCAAGGAGGCAAACTCCAGCTCTTAACTTTTTGTTTGAAGCCCTCAACAAGCATGCACTTCCATGCCCCACTTTATAGAAATACTGGACAATTCCATATTGGAATACTTCTCTTTCTTATTAATTTATTTTCAATTATACTTGGCATACAGTATTGTATTGGTTTCAAGTGTACACCGTAGTGACTCAACACATGTATGCACCTTGCAAACTGATCGCCCCCGGAAGTCTAGTAGCCATCTGTCACCGTACCTGGTTATTATGTTAGTGACACGATTCCCTAGGATGTACATTATATAACTGGAAGTTTGTACATCTAAAGATTTATTTTTATTGTTTTTGACACAGAGAGAGAGAGAGAGAGACAGAGAGAAGGGGGAGGGCCCAGAGCAGTCTCCATAGTTGACAGCATTAGTTTTCCATATAGTTTCACTCCACAGGTGGGCGCGGGGCTGCATAGGGCAGGAACTGGGCCAGGAGCCTCCCGCATAGGCCCCGGCAAGAACTGAACTGGGGGCACACCCCAGGTCAGCATGTGGGTCCGCATGGGATTTGATCCTCGGGCCCCGGGGCTGCAAAGGGAGTGCTCAACACGCTGAGCCATCCCAGCTTCCCTGGAAGTTTGTACTTCTTAATTCCCTTTCCTTTTGCCATCCTCTGGTGACCATCAATTTGTTCAGTTTTTGATTATGTAAGAGGCTCCCTAGGATGAGAAGCAGAATCAGGGATTCTTACGAATGAATTAGAGTTCAGTTTTTTGTTTTTGTCTTTAAAGATTTATTTTTATTGTTTTAGAGAGAGACAGAGAAAGAGAGAGATATGTACAGAGACAGAGAGAAGGGGGAGGGCTCAGAGCAGTCTCCATAGTTGACATTAATTTTCCATATAGTTTCACTCCACAGGTGGGTGCAGGGCTGCGCAGGGCAGGAACTGGGCCGGGAGCCTCCCTCATGGGCCCTGGTGAGAACTGAACTGGAGGCACACTCCAGTTCAGCATGTGGGTCCACGTGGGCCGGGGCCTGGATTCAATCCTCGGGCTCTGGGGCTGCAAAGCAAGTGCTCAACACCCTGAGCCATCCCAGCTTCCCTGGAAGTTTGTACTTCTTAATTCCCTTTCCTTTTGCCATCCTCTGGTGACCATCAATTTGTTCAGTTTTTGATAATGTAAGAGGCTCCCTAGGATGAGAAGCAGAATCAGGGATTCTTACGGATGAATTAGAGTTCAGTTTTTTGTTTTTGTCTTTAAAGATTTATTTTTATTGTTTTAGAGAGAGAGAGACAGAGAAAGAGAGAGATATGTACAGAGACAGAGAGAAGGGGGAGGGCCCAGAACAGTCTCCATCGTTGCACATGATTGGTTTTTCCACATAGTTTCATTCCACAGGTGGGCGGGGCTGCACAGGGCAGGAACTGGGCCCGGGGTGGGGGTGGGGGTGGGGTCTCACCCTGATGAGAACTGAACTGGGGGCACTCCCCAGTTCAGCATATGGGTCTGCACGGGCCAGGACCGGGATTCGATCCTTGGTCCCCGGGGCTGCAAACTGAGCGCTTAACCCACTGAGCCATCCTGGCTTCCCCTAGAGTTCAGTTTTATAGACATATCACTGAACCATGGTGGGCCATTGTTCTGTACCAGTCTCTCTCTTGGAACTGGAAGCCCACAAGTAATGTGCCTGCTCCCACTTCCTGGGGTGAGGTGACCCCACCAGGCAGGCCGCACCCTATAAATCCGAGGGTGCAGGATCTGCCTGGAGAGGGCAAGTTTCATGGGAGGCAGGAGGGCAGGGAGAAGTAGGGATCTGTTTTTTTCCAACGTGGAGCCCAGCTGTGAGCTCCAAACTCACTTCCTGGGAAACAAAACCGTTATTTTAAGAGGCAGATGATGAGTTATCTGTAAAACAGGCACAATCTGCATTTGAATTCTAGCTTCTCCAATTATGAATAACGTGACCTTGGGCAAATGACATTGTTCCTGGAAGACTTAGTTTTTTTTCTCTGTAATATCGGGCTGGTATTAGGATAGCGCTTACTTCATAAGGTTGTTGTGAGAATTCAATAAGGCAAAACACACAAATGAGTGACATCTGGAGATGCTTGGCATTCATTCCCTCATTCATTCATCCGACACATATTTACTGAGACCCTGCAATGTGCCAGGCATTGCTGAGGGTGCTGGAAATGGAGCTTTGACCAGATGAACACAGCCTCTGCTCTCATGGTGCTTGCGTTCTGGTTGGGGACAGAAAAGAAAAAAATAAATGAAAACTGGAACAAAATCTCAGGATGTGATCAGTATGGTGAAGACTATAAAACAGAGAGACAGGATAGAGAGGATGGGCGCAGGGGCATCTGTTTCAGACTTTACGATCAGGGATGGCCTTTCCTTTTCAAGAAGATTATTTGTGTTGAGACTGAAATAAGGAGCCAGTTGCGCAAAGAACTAAGGAAAGAGAATTCTTAGGCAGCAGGAAAATCCAAAGGAGCTGGACGCATTCGAGGAACGTGCCCACAGATATTTCGGTAGCGCTTTTTGTTTGCCAGGCACAATGCCAGGCACTGGGGTTATGACGCTGAATGAGTCACACGAGGCCCCTGGATGGGAGGACAGGCCGGCAACACCATGGCAAGGACTTTAGCTTTTATTCTAAGGAAGATGGGAAGCCATTGACGGGTGAGTTATAAGGAGGGGCAGGTATTATCTACATTTCAACATGATCACTTTAGATGAACACAGTCTACAAGGTCCTTTCACAGTCCTGTTTTTATTGTCACTACGATGATAACAATGAGTCCCAGCAATGATCATGATGAACAGAGTTGGGTCCCCTGAAGCAACTCAGTCAGGCACACTCAGAACATGAAAAGGCGATGTGACGGTGCAGCTAATAAAAATCAATGAATAATGGATGAAGTGAATCACCTGAGAATGTAACCCATCCCGAGAGATGGTCAATGCCTGACAAAGGAGTTTTGGGAACCCCCAGGTCCGATTAAAGGGAGGAGAATCCAGTTTCATCCAAATACAATGAAATGTTAAAAAGAAAAAAGAAAAAAACTCAAAATATAACCTATTGTATTACTGTTATAATTTTTCTTCAGGAAAAAAATGCTAAAAGAAAGGCTGGTCTGCATGTCCAAGAAGGTGATCCAAGGCGAATCTTGACTTTTACCTGGGAATGTTCCAGCAGAAAGAGAGGAAGACAGTGCATGGGACAGACAGGAGAGCAAGGTGTACTTGGAGGTGGTACAGGGGCATGCATCAATTTTATCAAGTCTGTACAAAAATATCCCTCCTGTTAAATGCCTTTCCTTACCTTGCCTTTCTTCAGGGTAATTATTTTATTTTCCAGATACCCGGATGCCATTTGGGGGCCACTAGGGGGATCTCTCTTCAGACCCCACCATCTTCAAGTCCTACCGCAAAAAGAGAAACAGGCAGGAGATAACAGGCTGTTTTTTGAAGGGCCCCTGTCAACAGGGACATGCTATCAAGAGACGGGGGTGGGGAAGCTGGGATGGCTCAGTGGGCTAAGTGCTCACTTTGCAGCCCTGGGGACCGAGGATCGATTCCCGGACCCTGCCCGTGCAGACCCATATGCTGAACTGGGGTATGCTTCCCATGTGGGAGGCCCTGAGTTCAGTTCTTGCCCCCCGGTTCAGCCCCTGGCTTGAGTGGACATGCCTCCCATGTGAGAGGCCCCCAGCCCAGTTCCCACCCTGTGCTGCCCCCACCCACCTGTGTGGAACAAAACCATGTCAAAAACTGATGACAAACAACTATGGAGACTGCTCTGGGACCTCCCCCTTCTCTCTGTCTCTCTCTGTCTCTCTTTGTCTCTGTCAAAAACAATAAAATAAATCTTTAAAAAAAACAACAAAGAGACAGAGGACAATCTGGAATAGTAATACTTTGACTAACTTGACTCTTCTTAGTTCTCCTTGTCTTTCGGACCCCTAACCTCTGTCTTGCAGCATGGGGAGTCAGAGGTGTGGCGCTAAAATGGGTTACTCTCTGCAATTCCACAGTTACCTCTGAACTTGTTTTAGTAAAAGCTCTGGATAAACCCATTCTCACTAACATGCAAATAACAGGAGTGACCCTAACATAACTTTTCTCACTCTGTAGGCACATTTCATCAATGCAAATAAGATCTGATGTCTCCACAGGAATTGTGTAGTTCATAGCATGGTGATGACACAGTCAGTGAGGCAGAACAGACCGACATCATCAACACCATTTCAAAGAGGGGTGGGGGAAGCCAAGATGGCTCAGCAGGTTATGTGCACACTGGCTTTGCAGCCCCGGGACCAAGGATCGAGTCTTGGCCCCAGCCTGTGTGGACCCATGTGCTGAACTCGACTGTGCTTCCCATGCGGGAGGCCCCCAGTTCCGTTCTTGCCCTCCAGTTCAGCCCCTGGCTGGAGGGGATGTGCCTCCCATGCAGGAGGCCCCCAGCCCAGTTCCCGCCCTGCGCAGCCCCTGCCCACCTGTGTGGAATGAAACCATGTAGAGAACTGATGACATATGGAGTCTACTCTGGGCCCTCCCCCTTCTCTCTGTTGCTCTGTCTCTGTCTCTCTTTCTCTGTTAAAAACAATAAAATAAATCTTTTTATTTATTTATTTATTTTAAAGAAGAGATAGGATGGGATAGGCAGTGAAGAAGGGTGAGTCTTTCCAGAGGGTTCTAAGCACAGATGTGGAGGCAGCAATACACATAGGAGGCTGGTGAAGGTGAAGGAAGAGGACCCTGGCGTGGCTGTGCCAGACGTTTCTTGTGGAGAAAGAAAAAGGAAAAGTAGGTTAAGGAAAACCCTTACATGTCATAGAGATTGACATAGGCCTCAGGCTGTTAAGAAGAGGGGAAAAGACATGTACCAGAAAATTCTAGAATCAAGCCCACGATTACATCTTCATTAGCAACTTGGTTCAACTGGCCATATAACCAGTTATTAGACAATGTATAATACAGTAGACTCTCAGTTAACTGGCACCCATGGGGATGGGTAAATGCAAAATAAATGCACAATAAGTAGTTGCTCCATTAACCAGAACTCAGGTAACTGACAAAATTTTGCCAGTTACTTGATATTTTGCTGGTTGCTTGAGCTCCAGTTAACAGAGCGTCTGCTGTATATTCAGGTAAGCAGTATGTTTCTGAACTTCTGAGCCAGTAAACAGAGACTCTTTGGAAATGAAGAGAGGCAAATAAAGTATAAATTGTTGCTCCAGTAATCAGAAGCTGTCCCAATAGCACTATGTTGAGTTAAAGACCTGCGTTAGGGGCGAGGTGGAGGAGGGAGAGGGGTTCAAATAGATGATGATGGAGAGAAGACTGCGTGGTGAGCACACATTGTACACATAGATGATGTGCTATGGAATTGTACATTGAAACCTATATAATTTTACTAACCAACATCACCCCAATACATTTAATAAAAAAGCTGATCGGAGCTGATAGACAGCTTGTCCATACAGTGACTATATGACCTTTGATAGATCACCTTCTCTCTGCAGTTCATCATCGTCTTCTGAAAAATGGTAGTCACCATGTCCTGAAACACGTGGGTGTGGTGAGGCTTTGAGAACACACATCCTCACCAACTTATTTGTTATTACCACACAAGGATGAGAAACAAGAGCCGTTATTGCTCCGAATATGATTTAAGAGTATACGCTGATGTCTGGGGGAAAATCTAGCCATAAATGCTGCTATCATATTACATGGCTGGATCCCTTCCAGACAGCCCTCGTATACTTGACAAAAAAAAAAAAAAAGGCAAATGCAATTTCAAAGGTGACCTTGTATTTTCTGTTATTCTAGAACCATTTTCATTGAACCTGTTTTTCTTGTAACTGTCGAACTGACTGATCTTTCCTCTTCCTACTTCGGCCATCTGTGTCAGATATGGGAAAACATGCCAAACAAACCAAAGAGCTGCTGCCTACGGTGTGAGTCTTCATTTACTTGTTTATGTATTTGTTTATTCACACACATAGTGAATTTTAATTGTACCATATGCCGGCAACTATGCAAATGGGGAAGATTGTACACCCTTCAGGAGCGCAGTGTGTGGGCCACACAGGCAGGTAAATTAGTGACACTAGTACAAAGCAGGGTGACAGGTGCTCTGCTGAGGGTGTGCACAGAGGCTCTGTTAGAAATCAGGGGGGATGCTGGGATGGCTCAGCGGTTGAGCACTTGCCTTGCAATCCCAAGGTCTGGGGTTCAATACCCAGGTCCAGCCCATGCAAACCCATACGCTGAACTGCAGCGCAGCTGGTAACTGCCGGGATGGCTCAGTGGTGAAGGTTCTCTCCCCCTACATGGGAGGCCCCCAGTTCAGTTCCCATCCCATGTGGCCCCACATCCACCTGTGTGGAATGAAACTATGTCACAACTAATGACACACAACTATGGAGACTGCTCTGGGCCCTCCCCCTTCTCTCTCCTTCTTCCATCACCAGTTTCAGATTTGATTCTGATATCCACTCGCAGCTTATAGTGGGTCAATACTTACTCTTTCAACAATCTCTCGTTGCCTATCATCTGTCAATTGCTCAAGGTGCTAAGGAATCAGGACAAGACAGTCCCACCCAGAGAGGAGTTTAAAAATGTAGGCAGTGGCTAAGGAGACTAAAACGTTCGTGGCTAAATGGGAAGTAATCTGACTTGGCAATAAAAACTTAACCGCTAGGTGGCGCTCAAGAGATTCCATTTTACCAAAACAATTACAGAAAAAAGGAACATGCTGTGGAAGAACAAATAACACCCTGGCTTCTAGTTCGCATGTACTCTGATGTTTTATCAAGCTTCTAACTGTTACCTTCCCCAACCCCCCAGGACTCTGGGTGTGACATTTGGACAGGGAGGCATGCCAAGTTTCCACAACACCCCTGCCCAGCCAACACAAACGTCCTGTAAGCCGGGCACTTCCTGTGACATCGGCAAGAACCGGCCATCTGCGAGGTGTGCTGTGGGCAGGAAATCCCTCCTGCTGGATGGTGGGCTGATTCTTACCCGGTCAGTACCCAGCTCGGCGTCCCTTTGGGAACCGGCCACGTCTCTTCTCTCATAGCTGCTCTGATCTGGCCGCCTCCCCGGCTACTCATCTGCTGCGTAATTTGGTTAAATACATTGAATGTTGTTAACGTGCCATCTCTTCGAACTGTTTAAAACTTTTTAAAACATTTTTTTTTCTGATAATAAGATCATTAAAAGAAATGCAAATAGAATTGAATGACTTAGAAAAGGTGTAATTCCTCCATAATTCAACTCTTGGGGATGCAGTTAAGAGATTGGCGTTGGAGATGCCAGGGTAGCTCAACAGGTTGAGCGCTTGCCTCGCAACCGCGAGGTCAGGGGATCGAATCCCGGCCCTAGACTATGCAAATCCTATATGCTGGGCTGTGGCACAACTGGTAACGGCTGAGATAACTTGCCTCCCATGTGGAAGGCCTCCCAGTTTGTTAGTGATGTGCAACTATGGAGACTGCTCTGGGCCCTCCCCCTTCTCTCTCTGTCTTTCACTTTCTCACAAAACAAAACAATAAATTAAAAAAAAAGAAGGGTTTGGCACATAGCATGTAGAACAGGGTTTCTTAACCTCAGCACTATTGGTATTTGGGGCCAGAAAAGTCTTTGTTTAGAGGACTGTGCTGTGCATTGTAGGATAATTAGCAGTATCCCTGACCTTTAACCCCAGATGTCAGTAGTAAGCCCCTCCCCTCACCACCACCACCCTGGGTCTATTAAAGTCTTTGTTTTGTAATTTATTTAAGTTGGTATCTTCTATTGGTGTTCATTGGCATAGTTTTTTAAATTTTCTTACTTGTCTCACAAATCTAGCTGGGTGGAAAAAAAATTACTTAAGACTGGCTGGGCCCTGCCCACCTACTTACCCCCACCCATGAACCATCCTTCCCCACCTTGCCATCAAACAGCACTACAAAGCCGCCTCCTGCAATCTGAGGGGTAACCCAGAAAGAAGACGATGAAGACCCTGCCCATAACAACTATAGTTGAACAAAGACATGGGGAACAGAAAAACACATTTCCTTTCCTCCTCTTCTCTCCAAAGATCATTGACAGCAGACACGTGGTTCCAAACGGGAGACGGAGCTGAGAAACAGCCATGTGTCCTGGTCCGCTCCTGTCCTAGGTCAGGGTGTCTTGAGTAGGTAACCGTCTTCCGTGACAATAGGTTCCTCCAGCTCCCAGAGAATCCAGCACCATTATTTTGCTGTCTTGTTAAGTAAGGGGTGCCGTTTAGCCCCGCCCACCTGTCCCTTTCTTCCCTCAACCTTGTCAGCTGTTTATCAGTCCAGGATACACTTGAGTTTTCAGATTTGGCAACTGGTCTGCTACAGGAGGAGGCACTGGGGCTGATGTAAGCAATATGCAGCTAGAGAAGCTACTGGTATGAACCCCACACTGAACTCTGGGTTCACAGCTCCCGTCTCTTTCCCGGTCTCTACTTGACTAGCTGATTTTCAATACGGTTCTTGGAAACGCCTGGTGTTTTCTGGTGAGTGTGAGGTTTTATTCCCTGGCTTCTGGTTTTCCAACGTCTTCACATGGAGTCAATGCAAATATCACAACAAATGCAGCTGAGGGTGTGATTCCCAACTAAGCTTCACCTCCCACCTAGCCCTGCATTCTTCTCCCTTCCCCAGAAAGTCTCAACAGAAGGTTGAACTCTGAGGGAAGAAGAGTTAAATGAATACACAGGTTGACTTGTTCCTTTAGAAGCTGACCTTTTGAAGCTGTTAAACTGGTTTCTTTGTATCAGCCGCCAAAGCAGATGGCCATGAATAAAATGTCACAGGAAAAAAAAGTACATGATATGCTCTTCAGGGTTGTAGCTGAAAACCCCAGGTTCTAGGGAAGAGAACATGCTGGCACTCTGAGCACGTATGGCCACCGTACTGGGCCAGAATGCCCTTTGGCATGGGCCTGGACGGAGGGAGACCAGAGGGATCTCTATAAATAACTCAAGTGTTAGTGATTCACGTCACTATTAAAGAGTCCATTGGTGATGAATGAAGTACCTCTGGAAGCAGCCAGAAAAAAAACAAAAAAAAACCCAGAAGCTCATAGGGGTAGGAGAGGGAAACAAAGTTAGGGACTTAAAGAGAATTGATGTTGTTGGGGTCCCAGACCAGACAGGATTTCTGGCTTAGAGAAATCAGGACTTTAAGCCAGGAGCTAAATGCAACTGGAGTGCTAACTATGGGAAGAAGGAGAGTCTGGTGGTGCAGGGCCAAGGGGAGGCGTAGTTTGTAGAGGAGGAGAGCGCACAGAGCCCAGGCGTGAAGGGTTCACCACCACGCTGGGAAAACGCGGATTCCGCGTCTACTCCGGGCCCTGAGAGCCTGTGGCTGCTGAGCAGTCACGTGGAGTCCTTGCAGAGGACAAATGGGAGGGCGACACTCCTCCCAGATGTGTGCCCCACCCTGTGCAACCAGGACACTCAGGGTCGTGGGAGTGGGGGGAGGATAGACAGAGGGAGGAGATTCTTGTCCCAAGAAGCTTCCAGTCTAGTTGGGGAGACAGAGCTGACCATCAGCTCAAAACATCTCACAAACCAAAGAGAACATGTTAGTGTTTTGTGGCACCATTTGTCAGACGCTAGGCATTCACAGGGTGTGAAAATATGATTGAGGAAGGAGCAAAGAATTAAAGAGTTAATTGGAAAAAAAGGGGTGGCTGGGGGTGGGGTGGGGGGTGGAAGCCGGGATGGCTCAGTGGGTTGAGCACTCGCCTTGCAACTTTGAGGTCCAAGGATCAAATCCCAGCCCTGGCTAGTGCGGACCCATATGCTGAACTATGGTGCAACCGGTAATCACCGGAATGGCAGCGAAGGCTCTCGCCTCTCATGCGGGAGGTCCCCAGTTCGGTTCCACCCTGTGTGGCCCCACATCTACCTGTGTGAAATGAAACTATGTCAAAAACAAAAAGCATTGGGGAAGCCGGGATGGCTCAGTGGGTTAGGAGCTCACTTTGCAGCCCCAGGGACCGAGGATCGAATCCCGGCCTTGGCCCGTGTGGACCCATATGCTGAACTGGGGAGTGCCCCCAGCTCAGTTCTCACCGGGATGAGACCCCGGCCCAGTTCCTGCCCTGTGCAGCCCCGCCCACCTGTGGAATGAAACTATGTGGAAAAGCCGATGATGTGCAACTATGGAGACTGTTCTGGGCCCTCACCCTTCTATCTCTGACTCTGTATCTCTCTCTCTCTCTCTCAAAAACAATAAATAAATTTTAAACAAACAAACAAAAAACAACTAATGATGCACAACTATGGAGACTGCTCTGGGCGCCCCTACTCCTCTCTCTCACCTTCTCTCAAACAATAATGTAAATCTTAAAAAACAAAACAAAACTCTAGAGGAAAAGAATTGAGCCTCAGCCGGTAAATTGAGGCCTCAAGGGGCAGCTCCCAGATCTCAGATAATGCCACTTTAAATGAAAATTCTCTAATAGAGAGGGGTAGGGAAAGTGGGTGATTCAATAATAAAATTAAAGTTGATTTTTCCAATGATAAAAACCATATCTCTCTTTATGCTCAAATAAGGGGGTTTTATATACACTAACTACAGCAGACGACTTATTTGGAGTTGTCTTTTGTTTCAGTTTTTCCAGCACTCACAACTGGAAAGCATTAGTCACTCACACTCACCAAGGCCAGAGATAAATGTATTTGGAAATAGTTACAGAGCCTTGTTTAAGATATATTTTCTCAAAAACAAAAATGTTCTTAAATGGCTGGAAGAATAGCTAGCCCAGCAGTGGTATGCGACGGTGGATGACTTTTACTTTTTAATCTATATACTTTATTGCTTAATTTCTTAGGAGGAAGAAATGTAATCTATAAAATAAATCGATTTTTACATTTTCTTTCTGTTTATTTACTTATTGGCTTTCATACCAATAAAGCATTTACCATATTTCTGGTTTTTGTTCTTTCTTCAGTTGTCATTCCAACCAGATGACTTCATGGGATGCATAGTAAAGGGACTGAAAATTCTATTCTAGGGGATGCTGGGATAGGTCAGTGGTTGAGCGCTTGCTTTGCAATCACAAGGTCTGGGGTTCGATTCCTGGCCCCGGGCTCGTATAACCCCATGCGCTGAACTGCAGCACAACTGGTAATCGCTGGGATGGCTCAGCCATGAAGTTTCTCACCTCCCATAGGGAAGGCCCCGGGTTCAGTTCCCACCCTGCGTGACCCCACATCCACCTGTGTAGAATGAAACCATGTCACACTTACGGTGTACAACTATGGAGACTGCTCTAGGCCCTCCCCACTTCTCTTTCTCTCTCTCAAAAAAGACAAACAAAAAAAGTTACATTTCAAAAACTCCCTAATTTCCTGTACTATGCCACACACAGTTTGGTTTCAGAATTCAGCTTCCAGTTTCAGGTCTTCTTGGGACTGAGGCAGGACTCTGATTACACCAAGACACCGGCGTGTATCTATAACAGAAAATCTCAACACACACACACAGATCAGCAGCCCTGAGCGTGTTTTTACATTTCTTTTCGTGGACACTTCCTTCTGGAGGGGGAAATAGAAGCCACTTATATTTCATCCCAGGTGTGGGGAGTGTTGGTTAAAAACCCAAGCTAAAGGGCATGGAATGTCTGTTGAATTCCTGGGATGTTTTAAGGCTTCTATGGGTTGAAGCCTTTGGGCAACTGTTCCTGCCCTTCTGACGGTTGACTTTGTAACCCTGCTCAGGAAACCCGGAACTCGAAAACTCGGTTTCCTTATGTGCACGGGGATGTGAGGATCTACAGAGCTCACCCCACAGGGCCACGGGAAGCTCAGGTGGGGTAACGAGCGTGCAAAGTTGCGTAGACTGGACAGAGCCGGCCAGATGTCAGCTGTCAACCGAGGAGAGCGGCAGAACGTTCGATTGGTAAAGAAGCCCTCCAGTGACTCCACACGACACTGAGATATATAAATTTGAGTGAATCACTGAACCTCTTTAGTGTCCTCATCTGTAAAATGAGACGGATGGACAAGAAAAAACATATATTCTATCAAGAATTGTGGAAACTAGTAAAAGGACACCTCACTGAAATGCAGTTTGTGGCCAGCAGGGGGCGCCCTCACACAGCGCCACTCCCTGGCAGTGACCGGAAGACGCGTCAATCAGACACCAGCTCAAGAGTCAACAGGAAAGAATCCTCAATCACGGCCCTCAACAGGAAAAGATGCACATTGCATTTCCTACCAGGCACCGGCTGCCCAGCAACTCAGCCAGGGAGAAACTGCCGCCTCCTGGACTCCCTCCTTTCTCCGGAGGGCTTTCCCTCAACACCACCCCTCCCAACTGCCTCCTTTTTCTTCATACAATTTGGATGCTCCCGTAGCATTTGCTGTAGCTTGCTTGTCCCAAACTGTCGTTCTTGGCTGCTCTCTGATAAACCCATTTTGCTGGTGCAATAGCTGACTTTTACTTTTAAGGTCAATAGTGTTGAAACCATGCTTTTCAGACGGTCTAAGACACACAGGCTTTACTAAAACGTGTCTAGTGCAAGTTCACGGGCCTGTCCCCACATGGAGGTGTCCTGGTGAAATACACGAGGCCTGGCAGGGTAGGTACCGGTACTCAGTAAGTACATGCTGAATCTACGAATCACAGTTCATAGTAGTCACGGATTTGTGGGGTAATTCTATCTTACAATGCAATTTTATTCCTTTCAACTATGAAATGAATCAGAAATACTTTTTAAAGACTTATTACCCAGGGCATGCTGGGATAGCTCAGTGGTTGAGTGCTTGTCTTGCAACCACGAGGTCCGGGGTTAGACTCCTGGCCCCGGCCCGTGCGACCCCCATATGCTGAACTGCCATGCCCACTGGTCACCACTGGGGTGGCGGCAAAGGTTCCCACCTCCCATGTGGGAGGCCCCCAGTTCAGTTCCCCCCCTCCATGCCCTACATCTGCCTGTGTGGAATGAAACCATGTCACAACTAATGGTGTACAACTGTGGAGACTGCTCTGGGCCTCTCCACTTCTCTCTTTCTTTTTCTTTTCTCACCTTATCTCAAACAATAAAATAAATCTAAAAAAAAAAAAGTCTTATTATCCAAATGAATTTATGAATCCAAAAACTGCTTCTGATTGGGTTGAAAGATAAAACTTCACTGTGTCTTGAAAGGATATAATATTTAAACTCAGAATTTTCTGGAACTTGATTCCACTGCCTTGTCCAGGGTATGTGATTTCTTCTAGCACTAAAATATTAAGATCTAAAACAATCAAGTTTACTTTTTCTCCTTCCCACCCTCACCACCAGCCCCTCATCCTGGCCTCATTTGGGCCTCCCGGCATGCTCTGCAGGGAGTCCTAGGTTGTGTTCGGCTCAAGGTCTTTGCACATAAGATTTTTTTAACCCCAAATCACCTCCTTCCCTCTCTCTGTCACCTGGCTCGCTCCTCCTCCTCAGCTCGGCTTGAAACTTTACTAGAAAATGTTTCCTGACCCCCAAGACTGGATGAGGTGCCAGTAACACCCTGGGTGTTTTTTTAAAGTAACATGTCTGCACTATGTCATTGGTCACACGAGATTGTCATTGGACTGTGAAAGTGAAGGGGATGACAGCACAGACCCTAGGGCTGAATTGCTAGGGTTCCCCAGTGACTGCAGGGGTGCATTGGGCCAGGACGATGTCTCATGGGGTTGTTGAGCGTATTCAATGATGGAGGGACTCATATTCAGAAGCACACAGAACAAGGCTAGGCACACAGCATCACGTCATGTTTGCTGATTCTGGGGTTAAATATTTTCAGTCCACTTGAGTCTCTCAAGTCCCTGGTGAGGAGGAACCATATTTAATTCACTGCTCAACCCTAGCGCAGTAAATGTTCCGTAAACATTTGTTGAATAAATAGATTTATGTTTTCTGTCTCATTGAAGCCACACTGGAGGACACGTCCTGCTTGATTGGAGATGATAAACCTAGTGAGGAGGCCACGAGAGAGCTGAGTTGGTCGGGGGCATTAGGTCTGCTCCGTGCCAAAGCAGCCTACTCAGCGAAGATCACGGTTTCCTAAGGCCACTTGAAAAGCTGTGACGGGTGATAAATTACGATGAGGATGCCGACGCAAGCGGTCACTGAAGCTGTTGAGTGCAGACATAGTAAAAGACAGCAGTTGAACTCCGCTCCCTCATTCAACCTAGGAGGATTGAGCCATTTTCTTTTCAGCCTTCTAGTACAGATCCCTTCTTTTCCAGTCTGTGTCATCAACCCAGGGCTCCATCTTCTGTCCCCACGCCTTAACACGGCTCACACCATCATTCGGGACCCGGGCCATGCTTACTCGTCTAGCCTCAGCCATGGTCATTCTGAGCAACCATCCTGCTCCACCCTCCACCCTCTGGCATCGCCGGGCTTTGCTCTTGCCTGTTGTGCCCAGCTCCTAGCTAAGAACACCTCCTGCTAGTCTTTTTTTTTTAAGGTTTATTTTTATTGTTTTTGACAGAGATACAGAGACAGAGATAGAGAGAAAGGGGAGGGCCCAGAGCAGTCTCCATAGTTGCACGTCATTGGTTTTTCCACATAGTTTTATTCCACAGGTGGGCGCGGGGCTGCACAGGGCAGGAACTGGGCCGGGGTCTCACCCCAGTGAGAACTGAGCTGGGGGCACTCCCCAGTTCAGCACATGGGTCCACACGGGCCGGGGCCGGGATTTGATCCTCGGTCCTGGGGCTGCAAAGTGAGCTCCTAACCCACTGAGCCATCCCGGCTTCCCCTCCTCCTGCTAGTCTTCAAGACTCTGCTGGGTGTCACCACTGGGAAAGCTATCTCTGATGATCCCAATTTCTTCTGTGACCCGATCGCTTGCTGTGCAAGCTATCTTCTCACGTGGTTATCATCCATCTGCCAGACTGGGCTCAGGACCCGTGTTGTGTCCCTTCCTGGTGTCCCTCGCACCGAGCAGGCACACACTAACATGGCTAAGTGTCCCAGTATGGAATGAAGGGATGAATGAAGGGGTGGATGGATGGCACATCTGTCCTCCCCTCCCCTTCCTACTCTCACTCTCAATGTTCTTGTTCTCTCTTCTTGGGCTTATGTTCAGCCTCTGAGGCCCCATTCTGGACAACCTTGGGAAACTGGCCTCTCAAGGTCTCCTCTTCCTTGTGTGGAACAGCGATTATTTGCGAATATGACATACCACATGGCTCCCGGTTTACAGTCAGTTCCTGGTAGATGACCATAAGCACAGGACCATGTTGTTTCTTCATTTTTACCTTTGATTTTCTTCGCAGGTTGGGTTCGCACCATGTCCGCATTGAAGAGGATCGGTGCCATTGGGCATCCTTACCCTGCTCCCTGGTCTTACAGGGCACCTGCAGTTTCTCCATTAACACAGAGTTATGTGAAAAGCTGGTGTGTTTCTTGCCAGAGTCAGCTCTGACTCCTGGCGACCCTGAGAAGGAGTGATGTCCACCATGTCCTGTCCTCACAGCTCTGCTCAGCTCCTGTGGACCCATAGCTGTGGCTTCTCATATGGGGTCAATCCGTCTTGTGTTTGGTTTTTCTCTTTTAGTGAACTACGTATCTTTCCAGTCTGTGGAGAACAGAGGTGAGTGAAATCTATGCCCTGGCCTGTATTTCCTCATTTTTCCTGTGACTCACAATTTATCTTCCTCCCTTTCCCATCCTGGAGGGATAGAAGTTCCAGGTTAGATGGAGCTCAGCAAGGAAACAAAGTCTTGTGCTCATGCGCGGGAGGGGTGGGGGACATTGGTAAGAGGCTGAACCAGCCTTCAGCTGAGCTAATCCCATGAAAAATTCCCTCCTCCCCTCCACGTTCTTTGATCTGAAGAGAAACACTCTCACTTTCCCTTTCCCAGATTCTCTTCTGGGAATAAGATATTCTTCAAGATCTAAATACATTCTACTTACCGGCATATTTCTTTTTACACATCATAGCGAGCTTGTCCAACCCGCGCGGGCCGCATGCGGCCCAAGACGGCTTTGGATGCAGCCCAGCACAAGTTAAATCACGAGATTGTTTTTTTTCTAATAGCTCATCAGCTATCATTAGTGTTAGCGTATGTTATGTGTGGCCCAAGACAACTCTTGCAATGTGGTCAGAGGAAGCCGAAAGACTGGACACCTCCACTTACACTTTTAATACATAGTTTACTTTAGAAAAGTCTAAGAGGAGTTGCCCACAAGTGTGCATGGATGCTCCTGTCAGCTGTTTAAGAAATGTTTCTTTGTTCAATGTATTCCACAACTATCATTTGAATTCCTGCTATAGAAGCTGAGCAGTGTGCTAGACTCTTGGGACAAAACCATAATAAGACAGAAATAGACCCTACTCTGGGGGAGCGTCCACCCGCTAGTGGCAGGAGAGAAACAAAACACAGGAAGACACAAAGATAAAGTATTTCAAATACGGAGGAAGCAAAGGCTGTACAGAGGAGCGGGAGAGGCTAGTTCAGCTAGAGTGGCCAGAAGAGGTCTCTATAAAGTCGCATCTGACGGGGGCTGGAGTCGGAGTGGCCACTCCAGGCAGGGGACGGGAGACCCTGATGTGGGAATACATTTTAGGACTTAGCAGGAAGAAGCTCAATAAATGCCACCCGAAAACCAAACAAGACAACCAACAAATAAACAAATCCCCCAAAACAAAACCAAACAAGCTGCCTATTAATAAACAAATCAAGCTAAAAAATAACATTAAGGGTCGAAAAAGATTTTTTTTTTAAAGCAAAAGAGCCCATAGACGGATGAACACATGGCAGAATTCTCCCAAAGGCTTAGCACTGACTATGCTGATCCGTGAGCTCTGTGTCACTTCAATCCTAGGAGGTGGTCTGTCTGCCACACATGGTGGTCACCAGCGGGGATGGTGGCGTGAAGAAGCTGGCACTGGCAATGACAGGGAGTCCCTCGGACAAAAGAACACTTGGCTGACAGATGTTGGGCCAGGTGGGCCGATCCTGGTCTTGTTCTACCCGTCCCCCCCCACCCCCACCTTCTTTCCTGTGAATTTTCACCACGAAAACAGTGGAAAACACTCAGAATCTGTTTAGTTGGAACTATGTCTGTATTGAAATAAGGGAGGAATTCAATTTAATGAGGTCAATAAGATTATGGTGGTGGTGTGGGAGGTGGGGAGGGGAGATTTAATTTTTATGTAACTGAAAAGTACAGGGATAGATTAAGAATGGCCAAAATGAAGACCGCAAATAAACTTCTTTTTCTCTGTTTCTTCTTTCTTCTGCTCTTCTTTTGACTCCACATTCAGGCTCACCCTCCAGCATCTGCAGATTTCTGTTGTCTTTCCAACACGGAAGGAGGGCTGCTTCTCTAAGCTTAGCCTCTGGGCCGCATGCCTGGCCCTAAACCGATCCCGTGGAGGCGCTGATTGGCAGGCCTGGCTTACAGGCCTAGCCCCGCAGCGGGAGGTGGAAAAGGCAGAGGTGGGGAGTGGGGGAAGGGCAGCCTCTTCCAGACGCGGCTACAGTTGAGGGATGGGTGGTTCCCGTGAAGGGAAGTGAGGGTGTGGGTACAAGAAGTGGGAATTCGTGCTGAGCCATTAGAAAGACAATAGCCGCGCCTTGCAGTTCGTCTCCGCGGCCCTGTGTCTTCTTCCATACGTCGTTTTAAAAATGCTGCCATGTAAAAGCATGCAATTATTCTACACATGCAGGAGAAGGCTGCCACCCACACCCCAAAGAGAGTCTTACTTCGTGAAGACAGGACGTGATGTGTAAATGATTTTTATTCTCCCTTCTTGACAGCTTATGGCTAAATTACAAATTCCATCATGGCCCACAGTCAGTGTAAAAAACGGTAGAGGGAAAGTCATTCCTAGTTGAAAGCAAAGGAAAGGGTAAATAATAAGCAGGGGGAAAGCCGGGACGGCTCAGCGGGTTGAGCGCTCGCTTTGAAGCCCCGAGGACTGAGGATCAAATCCCAGCTCCGGCCCAGGCGGACCCACATGCTGAACTGAGGTGTGCTTCCCGAATGCGGTGAGGCCCCCAGTTCAGTTCAAAAATTAATAATAATAAAAGTAATAATAATAAGCAGGAAGACTGTCCCATAGAAGGTGTTTAATTCTGTTAGTTAGAAATGACAAGAATTACCTGCTCTGCTGGGAATTGGGTTCTTTGGTCAATTAGTTATTTCCTTTTTTTTTTTCTAAGATTTTTTTATTGTTTGAGAGGAGAGAGAGAGAGAAGGAAGGAGGACCCAGAGCAGTCTCCACAGTTGTACATCATTAGTTGTGACATAGTTTCATTCCACAGAGGTGGATGTGGGGCCGCTCAGGGTGGGAACTGAACTGGGGGCCTCCCGCGTGGGAGGTGAGACCCTTCGCCTCTGCGCCATCCCTGCGGTGACCAGTTGAGCTGCAGTTCAGCATGTGGGGTTTGCACCGGCCGGGTGGCATGTGATCCCTGGACCTTGCGGTTGCAAGGCAAGCGCTCAACAGATTATCCCTACTTACTTTCACTTTAACGCTCAGGGAAAGATTCTTATTGATTCTTTTTGAAGATTCCCATGGCATACCAGCCATGGGAACTGGGGAGGGTTCACCTTCTGGGGCAGAACTGCTTTGCCCACCTACTTCCTATCCTAGTTCAAGACGTGGAATTCGCCTACAATCTCGAACCCTGGCCAGGGTCTTTCTGATTTTTAAGGAAAGGCCTTGGGGTTGATGCCTCTCCAGTCTTCAATGTCACAGCCACCATCAGGACCTCTGCGAGGGGCAATTTGAAACAATTCACGAGGAGCTGCAAAACACTCACAGAGTGGCCTCTTGATGCAAAGCTGTGTCCTGGTGGATAGCTCTGTTAATTAGGGTGACCTGCTTAGAGCTGTCATTCAGATATAATTACTAACACGCCCCTACTCACAGCCAAAATTGTCCCATTTAAAAAAAAGATTTATTGCTTTTGAGAGAAGGAGAAGAAGGGAGGGAGAGTGAGAAGGATGGAGGGCCCAGAGCAGTCTCCATGGTTGTACATCATTAGTTGTGGCATAGTTTCATTCCACAAGGTTGGATATGGGGCCACGTGGGCTGGGAACTGAACTGGGACTGAACTGAACTGAAATGGAACTGAACATGTCCCTACCACATGGGACATGAGAACCTTCGCCACCATCCTGGCCGTTACCAGTTGCGCTGCAGTTCAGCATATGGGTTTGCACAGGCCGGGGCTGGGACTTGATCCCTGGACCTTATAGTTTCAAGACAAGCTCTCAACTTCTGAGCCATCCCAGCATCCCCCAAATTGTCCCATTTTGGATGATAAGTTATGTGGTCACCCTGCTTAAAATGGGGTTAGTTCTTCCCTTCCTTGGGCAGGGGAGGCACAGCCCGGAGACCTGGATGCAGACCCTGGACACAGTCTCCCCACTACCAGTTTCCCACCTCTTCTGCCTTTGCCAGCACTCAACATCTTCAACGATGCTTCGATGATTTGTAGCAGCAATTGGTTCTCTCACCAAGTATTTGTTGAATGCCTCATCTCTAATCTCTCCTAGACCTTTTCCATTCGCATTTAAACATCTCCAAGAAGCTCTCCTCTTAAAAATCAAACAAAGAAAAGCCCCGAAGAAAACCCTCCTTCGAGCCACCTTCGTCCCTGGCTGCCACTCCTTCACAACCACATGTCACACTAAGTTCTTTACAGAAGATCTGAATTTGCTCACCTCCTGTCCTCTCCTGTCCTCCTCCCACGCTCACTGGAACAGGAGTGCATGGAAAGAGCACTCCGTCCTGGGGACACAAACCCCCGGATGTGGCTTTGTCACAGAACTGAAATACTATGTGGTAATTGTCTGGGTGAGATTGACTGGAGTGGGAGCCTCTGGAGGCTAAGACATAGCTCGTTAACCAGTGACTATGTCACGGTGGAGTGTTATACCATGTCGACCCCAGGCATGGAGACTAGCACACAGTAAGTGTTCAATAAATCGTTGCTAAAGTAACTGATGGGCTTGGACTGGCAATAAAAGAGAGGAGACAGGTTTGGTGGGGGGATGGAGAGAAGTGAGATTTGAGGTATCTTGAGCTGAAGTTAGAAATGAAGGTGGGGTGAGGAGGAAGAGGAGAAGGTACTGTATTAGAAGCAAGGCAGAAAATCGCTTCAGCGAGGGTGTGGGAGACTATACCAAACGCTACAGGCAAGTGTATCACCTTTCCACCCTGAACACTGGAAGAGGTCGCTGGATTTACCTAACAACCATGATCTAGTCTTTTTTTTGGCGGCGTGGGGGTGGGGTGGAGGGTTGGCGGGTGATGGGGAGACAGTTTCACTGGAATGGTACCAGACTGCACACCGTGAAGCAGCAGTACTTGGTAGGGTCTGGAAAATGCAAGGTTGGTAGCACAATCAATCCAGGTGGACAGTGAATGGAGAGACATGCACAGGAACTTGGGGGAGGTAGGTGATCCCATGTATAATATTCTTAATTCTACACCTTAAATGAACCCAGCCCATTTTCTCCTGTGGTTAAGGATCTTGGGGAGGGGAAAGGGAACTACAGTCTAATAGAAAAGTGGATCCTCTTTCTTAAATGTAAATTAAACCCTTCTCTCCAATGTTGTGGTTCAGGTGCATTTGAAATGGGAGAGACCCAGTGGATATGGTGGGTTATTACAACCTATCTGATGAGTTTTTGAATACGTTTTAGACACAGCGTCCTGCAACTCCTCCTTTCTTAGCTTTTGTTCACTCTTTCTGGGAGAACACCGCTTTTAGCCATTTCGTCTCAGTATGGTCCTCCCTTGATTTTTCCCACGAGGGGCCTGGCTATGTAGTTCCAGAATTAGACAGGAATTTGCGGAGGATGTTACAGACTATTGCTAGGCCAGACGTGGATTCCTCCCTCGGAGCCGCTTCTTCCTTTCCCCGAGACCTCCCCCGCACACGCGCACTACTGGCCACGGCCCCCAGGAAGGCAACCCTGAAGGTGAACGAGGAAAAGCTAAACAGAAGGTCCCGCTCGTTCCGCATTCCGCCGCACGCGGGTTTTTCTTCCTTTGACGTGTCTTGTGGTTCACTCACGTCATGTGTGTTCAACCTCCTAACTTACTGTTCTTGGAAACATGCCTGGGGCCAGGCCAGCATCGGAGGGAGGACTATCACCGGGTCAGGATCTGGTAACAATCTGATCTGACGGTTTTCAGGGCGAAGCTGCGCCAGGAACCTGAATTCCTGGTGAGCAGTCAAGTTCATTAATCCGCCCCCCACCCCCATCCCCCCGCCAGATTCCGGCGGCGGCTTAAAAAAAGGAAAAGTCTTATATAAAGAAAAACCAAGTCGACCCCAAGTCAACCCATCCCACACTTCCTCCTTTCCAAAGGCCAGGCCTCTCCCAGCGCAGGGCCCCCAAGCAGGGGGCGGCCCCCCAGAGCCCGGGCGGGGCGCGGGCCGCTCGCCCCGGACAGCGCTGAGGGTCGCGGGGAGCGCTCCTGCTGCAGGGTCCCCGGGTCCTCGTCTGGCCCAGCCGCGGCGGTGGCAGGAAGTCCCCGGGAACTACAGATCGAGGCATGCTGGGAACATGCCCCTGCTCCTCCCAGGAAATGTCCTTTGTCCGGCCCTGCAGGAAGCCCCGGCGAGGCGTCCAGCGGGCAGCCCGCCAGCCCGCCAGCGGCCGCCGCAGCACCGGGGCAGCGGCGCGGGGCTGGGGCCGGGCGCCCGGCGCGCTCGCTCCTGTGGCCGCCCCGCCGCCGCCCAGGTAGGGAGCGTGCGTGCGGCTGGGTTCTCCCGCCGCCCGGGGATGGGGCTGATCGCCACCCGGTGCGACCGCGGCGGGAAGGGGCGCCGGCGGAGGACCGGCTGGGCGAAGTTGTGCCTCGCAGGCTGGACAGGGGGTGCTCTCCCGGCCCCTCGCCTCCCGACTCCGCGCGAGGGGCCGGGAGGAGGAGGCTGAGATGGAAGGAGGGGGCAACGCTGCGAGAGGGGCTCGGACCGTCCCGCCGACCACCGAAGGGGGCATCCGAGACCCTCGGCACAGCGCAGCCCAGGGAGGAGCTTGGAAGGCGAGGAGAAGGTTGAAGGGCTTTGTGTGCAGCTGCGGACCAGGACCGACTGCGCTCCCCTCTCCTTGTCGGTCCGCGCCCCCAGCCCCACTGGGGGGCTGGCGGGGTGGGGATGCGGGGCCCCCAGCGGGGGTAGCGCGTCCTCTTGGGTCCTTGTGACATGTGTTCTCCCCTTTCTTCTCCGCATCATTCCAGCCCGGCTCAGATCCGCGCCTGGCGCTGCCATCAGCCCGGGCACATAGCAGCGCCAGGACGGGTGGGTGGTGGAGAGACGAGGGGTGGCCGGTGTGCTCGGGCCGGCTTCCCAGCCCCAGACGCCCCTGCATGCCGGCGGTGGGGGCGCGAAGCTGACGCCGAAGCCCTGGACGGGGCGTGGGGCGCGGAGACGCTGGTGTGAGGCTGAGCCGGGAGCCACGGCCACGGGGACGCCGGGCGGACCGTATGGCCGGTGCGCACGATGGCCAGGCTTCGGAACAGGCTTCCTCTGGGACTTGACACGATTTCCCTTTTTCCTAATCGCCCCCTTCCCCGACCTCCCCACAGGAGTGAATCGCCCACCCCTGGCTACACAAGCGCTGGGCTGGACGCATTTCGGTGGTGTGGTAACCTTGTCCTTTCTAGCAAGCAGGCCTGTTTGTCCTTTAGCTGGAGGGCGACACGACTACGCATCCCCGATGGCCTTATGCTCCTCCCATGGGACCAGGGCTGTGGTAAAGACGGTTGGATGGATCATGGCTGGCAAGTTAATAAATAGTCTGCGAGGACCTGTGATGGACGCGTGGGCAGCGGTGAACACTGTGACTAAACTCGCCGTCCGCTCCCTGTGTTTTTTTTATTGCTGTACCCAAGTGTTGAGCACCGTCTCAACAAGCCAGCACATGGGTGTTATGTAATGTGGAGGGGCCCTTTAAGAGTCGGAGGCCACAGGACCCCAGACCCATGGGAAGAAGGAAGGTGCCCTGCGCTCTATGTAAATGTCAGATGAGGGGAACAGGGCTTCTCCCGCAGAGATGACACATCTGAAGTGAGAACGGAGTGGGGGGACCCAGCTGTCCAAGCCGAGGGCATGAGGATTGTGAAATAAAAGGGGAGGGCTCTGTGGATCCAGGAGGGGGCTTCTAGTCGGGACATAGTAGTACGCATGCGCGCGCGTGTGTCCGGGTGGTTGGGGGAAATTTGATGTCAGGTTCATCTGGGCCACAAAGAGAAGATGGCACCAGAGTGAGCCGAGGTCATGAATGGGGAGTGAGGCTTCTCTTTACGGAAAGGAAACATAGACGGCCTTCAAAAATGACTGGGATTAGGGGATGAATGGCAATGATCAGACTTGAGAAAAAACAGTTGATGCACCTGACTTGGAGCGGTGAGGGTGACCTCCCTGAAGAGTGTGTGACAAAGGCTGATGGAGTCGCATCAGATTCTCCCCTGCTCCCTCAGAAAGCTCTTGGGGTTTCCTCAGAATCTCCACATTTCTCTAATTTTTTTTTTAAAGAGATTTATTTTTATTGTTTTTGACACAGAGAGAGACAGAGAGAAGGGGGAGGGCCCAGAACAGTCTCCATAGTTGCACATCATTGGTTTTTCCACATAGTTTCATTCCACAGGTGGGCGGGGCTGCACAGGGCAGGAACTGGGTGGGAGTCTCACCCCGGTGAGAACTGAACTGGGGGCACTCCCCAGTTCAGCATATGGGTCCACACGGGGCCGGGGCTGGGATTTGATCCTTAGTCCCCAGGGCTGCAAAGTGAGCGCTTAACCCCCTCTGAGCCATCCCGGCTTCCCCCCCGCATTTGTCTAATTTCTAGTGCCCAGTTAGGGGGAGGGGAAAGGGTAAAAGTTGTTTAAGATGGTAAGTGAAGGCAGGAAAGATATGGCCTACTCATGTAGAGTTGGGGTGGGGTGGGGCCGCACAGTTATTAAGAGGTCCGGAGCCTGCACCCATGTCAGTGCCGTTCTCTTCGTATCTAAGCTTCTACTTTTCTCTCCCTCCTCCACCCAGCAGGTTTCTTAGCACACACACTGTATTGTTAAGGTAACCAACAAAGGTAACTTGTTTGGCGTCCACAACCTTTCATAATGCAGCGTCCACCTACCTCTCTCCTTCATTGGCCTCCGGCCACCGCATGTTACCTGCCCGTTCCTGCAGCAAAGAGCTCCCCGTTCCCAGAGGCGACAGACGTCCTCCCACCTGCGTGTGTCCCATCAGGCTGGACGGTGTGCTTGCTGGCCATCCCTGCACTGCCCCTGATTATTTCCTCCACTTGTTGGCCCAGCTGATGGGGCACCCTTGTCAAACTCTCCCCAGGCCTCCCAGTCTCATCCTTACAGTACTTTAAAGATTTATTTTTTTATTGTTTTTGACAGAGACTGAGACAGAGAGAAGTGGGAGGGCCCAGAGCAGTCTCCATAGTTGCACGTCATCAGTTCTCGACATGGTTTCATTCCACACAGGTGGGCGGGGGGGATGTCCCTCATGGGAGGCACGCCCCTGTGAGGTTGGGGTTGCACCGGGGGGTAAGAACGGAACTGGGGGCCTCCCGCATGGGAAGCACACCCCAGTTCAGCATATGGGTCCATACAGGCTGGGGCCGGGACTCGATCCTCAGACCCTGGGCTGCAAAGCGAGCATTTAACCCGCTGAGCCATCCCGGCTTCCCCTCATCCTTATGGTATTTGTGTCCTTTGGATGACACATCTTTGGTCCGCGTTTTGGTAGGTGTTTCTCTTTTCCCCCTTCAGACTATAAACCCATGAGGGCAATGACTTCCCTACCCCAGCCTCTTTGCCTAGCAGGTGCACAAAGGATGTTTACTTGAAAAACATGAGTAAATGAAGGAATGAGTGAAAGACTACATCTTAATTTATCTCTTTACTGTTCAGCCTTTCTTGTAGATCTGTGGGGATTCATTTCAATTGTGAATCGAAACGATCTAGATCAGGGGTGTCCAACCTTTTTGGTTTCCCTGGGCCCCATTGGAAGAAGAAAATGGTCTTGGGCCACACATAAAATACACTAACACTAATGATAGCTGATGAGCTCATTACACACACACACAAAGTTGCAAAATATCAATGTTTTAAGGAAGTTTATGAGTTTGTGTTGAGCCATCCTGGGCCGCAGGTTGGACAAGCTTGATCTACTGTGAGGGCTGTCCAGAAAAAATCCAGCCATTGTCAGCAGAATGAGAAGGGTCACATGGCTGCATACTTCCCAGCCAGCCCTCATATGTGATAGATAGGAGCTTTCCTTTTTGCTTCTGGATGTAGACACCTTAAAAAGATCTATCAGTTTTTCATGCTTCCCTTCTACATGAGGACAGCAGTTACTGCTGATTGAATATCTATATATCAATGACTGCACTAGATAACTTACATGCAGTGCCTCATCCTGGTGATGTGCACATTGTTATCTTCATTCTATCAAGTGAGGGAACGGGGGTCAGAGAGAAGTTAAGAAACTTGCTTGGAGTCCCAGATCCTGCACTGAAGATAGACTGACATTTAGGTCTGTTGACTCCCACGCCCGTCTCCCATCCACAAGGGGTATATTTTTGGTTTCCTTGGGAGAAAACTGTCAGATCTCAATCCCTTCTTCCTCCGAGGTCCTCCACTTTCCAGATTTCCTACCAGAAACATGTTGGGCTTCTAAATTCATCCCAGCGGCTTTCATTCTGAGGTGCTGGTTTTTCATAAATCCATTGTTTTTATGCCCTTAAACTCCCACGGCCATCAACTGGAAAGACCAAGTTCCGAATCCCTAATCAGACCTTTGGGCACAGAACTGTTTGCCTGGAATTCCTCTCCATGCTCTCCAGCCTGTCTGAATTCTCTTGCCTCCTTGCAGACCAAATCTTACCCTTCTGAGTGTGAAAAGCTTGGAGGGGAGGATGGGGGTGCACAGGACTATTTGATTCAAACAAGGGCTGTTTGCGTCACCTGTCCCTTGGCTGACATTCCGCCAAGGGACATGGGATTCTTTTTCCAGAATGTTCCATTTAACTTTTGAAGCTGATCGCTACTTTCTATCATGCCTATCGACTGAGCAGGATAATTAAGCATGCTTGGCTCCTGGTGCTGACAGGTAATGGAGCCAGGTAGGAGAGCGAGGCTGTTTTTCTGGCTCTGCCTTACCTGATGTGATCTTAGACGGACCAGTAGAGTTCCTGGTCTGAGGGAGAGAGAGAAGTAAGCCTCATTTTATCCCTTTCAAGAACCATTTGAAGACTCATTATATTTTGAGGTCGATCCAGCAGTGAGTGACCTGTGGGTGCCTGCAGCAGGTAAGAGGGTCTAAGCAGGGATAGTGGCAATGGGAAGAAGAGGAAAGAAGTAAGGGGAAGGGCTTGGTCCAGTAAGAACAGAGAGGCTTCACCAAAATGGGTTCTGTCAGGAGGAGCTGATTTGTAACAAAACTTCCGGAAGAGGGAGGAATGTTTGTTCACATGACTAGGGCCCAGGTACATTACAAGTGGAGATTCATTTAGTTTTTACAAGAACCTTTCAAGGTAACTTGTTTTTCTCACTGCATGGATGAAGAAACTGAGACTCAAAGAGGAGAAATTACAGTCCAGGGGGCATACAGTGTGGAAGTGGCAATCTTCTCTTTGAAACCCAGCTCTGTTGATGCTTTAAGACAGCTATGTCCAACTTGTGGCCTAGGATGGCTTGAATGTGGCCCAACACAAATTCTTAATAACATTAGGAGATTTTTTGAGACCTTTTCCTTCCTTCCTTTTTCTTTTTTTTAGCTTATCAGCTATCGTGAGTGTTAGCGTATTTTATGTGTGGTCCAATTCAATTCTTCTTCCAATATGGCCCAGGGAAGCCAAAAGGTTGGACACTCCTGCTTTATTCCATGTGCTCCTCAAACCCTTTCAGCTGCCCCCTGTTCTGTGTCCCATGTGATGCTAACGGCAGCACTTGGGGACCGGGAGGGGCTCTTGAGCTTCTTCTGTTGAAATGTTTGGGGCATCAATATAAATGCGGACCTGGAGTGCAGATGAGGGGTTGGGGTGAGAGGTTCAAACTTAGGAGGTCTATGGACAGAGGGGGGTCTTATTTAAAACTGGGGGGAGGGGGATGAGGAAAGGAGAGGAAGAGAAACGTTAACCGGGAACCTTGAAGGCTGATCTGTTCTAGGAGTTACGAAGAGGAGACAGGGTGCTGAATGAAACTGAGAAGGACTAAGAGCAACCACGCAGCGGATGCTAAGGAAAGAGGGGATTTGCAAGGGGAGCGTTTCGGCAGGACTCAGCCATTTACTGATCCCTACGCATGTGCCAAGCACTTAACAGTGTTGCTGGTGACATCAAAGGAGGAGAAGAGACTGCTGGGTTTGGAAGACTGAAAATTATAGCTGATGGCGATGTGAGCCGGACTCACTAAACGTTACACTGAGGTGGCTCAGCCCCGGGAAGCCCACGGGTCACTGGGAAACGTGTGGCGATGAGGGTGGGCTCCCTCATGCCTAACCTCCTCCCACCAGCCTGGGAAACCTGTTTGGCCAAAACCTGGCACTGCAGAAGGCCGTGTAAGATAGCTTGATCCTTGGTTTCAGAGATTTCAAAAGTGATATGGCAGAAGAGAGGGTCTCCCCTTTGAATGAGAGAGTATCATCGTTTGGAACAATGTCTTTAAAGATTCTTTTTAAGTGCCCTCATCAGAACTAACTCTTCAGATTGATGTTCCATAGGCTTTTTTCTTTTTCTTTCCAGCTCTTTCTTGTATGATAACCTTTTTTTCAAATGCTCTACCAAGAACTTGGAATTATTAAATGTTTACCATAACACTCCATTAAGTCAACGCTAATTTAAGCAACTGTTTTTTCCCCTAGCCAACAGAATGTGCGCTCTCTCAGACACACGGTAGATAATTCAAAACCTTTTTTTAAATGAGAGACTTTCTTAGGATCACATAAAGTTGAGCTGGAAGAACATTTCTAGAGGAAAAATAATTAAAATTACAATTGAAAACAATTAGCAGGAGTCTGGAGGAGAACAAGACAAATCGGAAGAACAGACTTGGCGTCCAGGAAATGCTATCAGTAAAGCCAGAGCACTGAACCCATTCACAGGACTGAGCTGGTTGGGAGGGTTGGGTGTAGGGAGAGACTGAACTTGAAAGGAATCGGGTCACCTGAATGGTAGTCCCACTTCTGCCCCTGGTTTGGTTCCTGCCCCATGTGGCCCCACATCCACCTGTGTGGAATGAAACCATGTCACAAGTAATGATGTGCAACTATGGAGACTGCTCTGGGCTCGCCCACTCTCTCAACATCTCTCAAAAACAAAACAAATCTTAAGGAAAAGCTTTCAGAGAGTTCGTGGACTGTGAACGTTTCCCAGGCTCAGAAGCCACGCCTAAGAAAGAAGCCACTGCTCTGTTTAGAGGCTTGTCCAGGTAAAGTGGCCAGGTGCCCACCCAGCCTGAGCTATGACTTAGGAACGGTGGTGCCAGGCTGTAAACGAGCCCTGGATAGTACCGCTTCTGTCTTGAGACAGACGCGTCACCTCCTGGATGAAATCTGTGTCCTGTGACTAGTTCTGTGCATCATCGACGTACCGTTGGCTAATGCGGAAAATATCTGGGAGCTTTGGGTTTCCCAGCCTCACGTGGGAATATGAGAGCGTCAAGCTGTGCTCTCCGTAATCGGGCGAGAGTGGATTTGGACGGCGTGCTCAGAGATTCTGAGATGGACCCTGGCTAAATTGAAAAGTTCTCAGTTTGGGCTCATCAAATCCTTCTGGTCCTGCCAGGGTTCGCTCGTCTCACGGAGTTCCCATTTTTGTAAGTCGCTTGTGTATGTCTTCCTGTTTAGCTACGTACACCCCTACATTTTTCATCTCCCTAGAAGATCATTCTGGGGATGACTGATGGGTTGGTCCCTCCCATCATGTCATCAGTTTGACTGTCCCGGGGATAGAGCATTCCTCTCGCACAGTTGTCATGACCAGGAGCCACAGTTGGCTGTATTTCCTTCCCCGTGGTCTTGAGTGTCGAGTTGCTGAGCGCTAGTGGTAGAAATAAACAATCACTGGCTGCGGGAGCATTCTTCATTGAGTTTGTTTGAAAATAAGAAAGTTGATGAAAGTGGAAACAGGATTTGGATTCTGTTTTGGATATAACAGTTATTCCTGTAGCTCCTAAACATTAAAAAAGACTCAAACGCATCAATCTTAAGTTTCTGCCAATTTCCGGGGTCTCTAGTCAATATTAAGAAGCATTGTAGTCACTCCTGATTTGGCAGATTTAGTAAAAGCTGGCTAATCCTTTTTTGGAATTCACTGACATTTTATTACGACCTGCTCAGAATTTAAATGAATATCCTCGGCCTTAAATTTCAGAAAAAAATGTATTGCTATGTTTTCCATTTTAAAATTGTTATCAGTAAGTCTTCTAGAAAATATGAAAGGGGGTCAGGTAGTATCATGAAGCCACATAATACCACCACCCAGCTTCATCAGTGATCAGTTTAAGGCCACCTTGTTCTATCTGCATCCCTGGCCTCTTACTCCTCTTAGTCCTGGAATTCCTGGCACCATTTCAAGGGAAGCAAATTCCGGACATACCGTTTCACCTATAAATATTTTATTAGGTATCTCTTAAAGATATAAGAACTCTTTGTGAACGGAACCCCAATGCCAACGCCTCAAAAAGAGCTAACAGTTCCTTGACACTAAATATCGAACCAGTATTCACAATTCCCCAATTGCCTTATGATTTGTTTTTGTAGTTTATTTGAAATTGGGATTCAGTAAGGTCTGTACACTGAGGTTGGTGGGTACATCTCCAGTTTTTGGATTTATAGATTTTCCTCTTTTCCTTGCTATTTTTCTGGTTATCATTGAAGAAACTGGATCTTGTGTCTCTCAGTGGCCTGGGATCTGGGTTTTGCGGATCATATTATCTTTAAGGAAAGAAGAGTAGCACAAGTGTGTACTTTTTTAAAAGGTGTTTTGTGGGTGTCTGCAAATGTTTCACTTTATGCTGAAAACAGTCGAGATACAGAGTTCAGAATGTAATCGGGTGGGAAAGTGGTAGCACCAGGTTGCCATCTCTGCATTTCGCTTCCTGCTTTTTCTTGGTTGGATGACACCCTGGCGGACTGTAGGCAGAGCTGTCACTTACCCACTGCTGAAATGGACCGGGCAGGGACACGCCAGCCATTCTTCATCAGCAACGCCAAGCAGTTATTTTGGGCTGAGAACTGGAGGGGCGGTTGCTCCGGTGGCATCTGCAGTGGGAAACGGGGCCGACTGATCGCATGCCTCGGGCCCTTGGGTCCCTCCCCACACGCCTCTGCCCTTATTTGCGGTGCTGAGCAGTCTCTTGGGGACGGTTCGTTCCAGGGGAAATCCGATCACAGATCATCTGGGTTGGGAAAGACTTCCTGAGGTCACCTGGCCCCATCTGCTAACCTCTACAGGGGGTGCCAACTACTGCTCTCCCAGAACAAAGCTGATCATTCACGAGTCCCATGGCCCACACACACCCCAGTGCTTTCTGAGTGCTTTTTCTCTTTTGTCCTTCAGTGACACAATAGATTCTTAAAACTGCACCCCTTTCTGCCTAGGAGGTGTGTGCTGTACACATGTGTGTGCTTGTGCAGGTCTGTAATTAAGAGGAATCTTTTTTTTTTTAAAGTTTTTATTGCTTTTTTGGTGGTTTGGTTTTGTTTTGACAGAGAGAAGGGGGAGGGCTGAGAGCAGTCTCCATAGCTGTCCGTCATCAGTGTTCGAGATAGTTTCATCCTACAGGTGTGTGTGAGGCTGCACAGGGCAAGAACTGGGCCAGGGGCCTCTGGCATGGGCCCTGGCAAGAACTGAACAGGGGGCGCACTTCAGTTCAGCATATGGGTTCCCATGGGCCGGGGCTGGGCTTCGATCCTTGGACCTGGGAGCTGCAAAGCAAGTACTCAACCTGCTGAGCTATCCTGGCATCCCCAAGATTAATCTTGATTCTTCCCTGCTTGCTTTTTACAGGGCATATGCCCTGAGACCCCAGTCAACCATCTTACTAAAAATACGATGTTCTTATGGGTAAATTTTGATGGATGATGAGATTATCACAGATGGTAGTTTTTGGCTACACTGTGTGTGATGGTTAATTTTCTGTGTCAATTTGGCTGAGCCAGTAGGCAGAGATCTTTGGTCAGACCTGATTCTAGGTGTTTGGGTGACAGAGGTTTTAGATAAAATTAATACTGAAATTGCTGGGCTTGGAGTAAAGCAGATTGCCCTCCATCACGTGGGTGGGCCTCAGCCAAGCAGTTGAAGGCCCAAAGAGAACAAAATGACTGATTTCCCTGAGCAACAGAGGAATACTCCAGGAGACAGACGGCCTTCAGCTTGGACCTGCGACACCAGCTCTCCTAGGTCTCTCCTGCCTGCCAGCCCACCCAGAGTCCAAAATCTGCCAGTGCCCCTCATCGAACGAGCCCATTGCTCATAAGGGCTCTCTTTCTATATACACATCCTATTGGTTCTGTTTCTCTGGAGACACCTGACAACTAGTGTGGGGAAAAAAGACAAGTGTCTGGCCCAGATTTCGTCGTCTGTTTTTGAAGTGGTTTGATATTAACGAGATGGAAAGATCACTGGAGGGATTATTCGAAAAATGAGGTTCTGGCCATAACTCTTGTAGCAGACTGCCTTTGAGTCTGTGCCCTGGTCACTTTCTCTCTCCAAGCCTCAGTTTCCTGTTTGTAGAAGGGGTTTGCTATAAAGGCTATCCACCTGTGTGAGCCCATGAATTACAAACGCTGAACTCTGGAGCCAGCTGCTCAGGAGGAATCTGAAGCTGGTTCTTAGAGGCCTGCCCAGGCGCTGGATCCGCAGGGAAGCAGAGGGTACAGCCAGGTAGCACTCCGATGCCAGGCACCCTGGAGGAGCAACCGTGGGCACAAGCCTCCTCTGTGCATCGGGTAGGACATCTTCTCTTTAAATGTAAAATGTGGATGGGTAGGTGCGTGCCTGCGAACCGTCATCTGAGGGGAGATGGCCTCACTGAGGGCGCTTCGAACCTCTCTTCATTGCAACCACGCTCATTTTGTGCAGCAGTGGGGGTGGCTGTAGAGGTGTGGCAGCTGTCACAAGTGAGGGGCCTCTGCCCAGCTAATAGACAGGAAATGCCTGACCCTAAGACCGGAGATTGGGAGGCTCTCAGACTAGCTTTAGCCAACGGGGTCCAAAGTTGATTTCACGTTTGCCTTGGTTTCTCTTTTTTCCATTTGAACTTGCTTCTCCAGATTAAAAAAAAAACCCGCCATAACCACAAGGAGGAAACCACAGTATTTTAGGGTCTTGGGTCTGGAGAGTGGTCACTACTTAGCTGCAAGTAACCTTTGGCTTTCTCTGTCTGGAATTAACCCCTCATGCAGTTGCCTGCCACTTGGGAAGCTGGCATTTTGGGTTGGACAGCCTGGGTGTGGGACTGGGGAAGTCAGCTGTCGCCTGGGGTGGGGACACAGTCTCCTTGCTCATTAGAGGCATCCCCCTCAAATACGGGGAGGTGGATTTCTTTGCTCTTTGGGTTCTTTCTGACCTTAGGCTCCCCTGCGAGGAGGCAGGATCCTGAGCCCTGTCTCCCGAGAGGCTAGTTGACTGTTTACCCAGTGGGTGCTGCAGGCTGACAAATGATTAACCCCCTAAAATCCCTGGTTAGCCCCCAGTGTGGTCATGAGTTCAGCCTTTGGAACTGCAGACTTAAATAGTTTTCCAGCCTTCTACCCAGTGGGGCGCCCCGACCTCTGCTATGGAAACCCTCCCTTGGGGGAGCGTGGTGCGCAGGGGGCGTGGGAAGTGAGGGAGGCAGCCTCAGGCAGGCCAGCAGGGGGCAGGGAGGGGAGGGGAGGCCTGGTCCTGCAGGAGGACAGGGACAGGAACGGAGCTGTGGCCCCAGGAGGCCTGACAGGGAGCTACTGCTGGCGCATCGCCTGGCTGCTTCCTTCCCTTGATACGGCAGCCCTGCCGGCCTGGCTGGCAGCCACCTGGCCGTGGCCTTGGCACATGACCCCCCCAACCCGCCGCCCACAGACGGGCGGGGAGAGGTCTGCGCTCTGGCGCCGCTCCAGCGACAATGCGGGAGCTGGCAGCTGCTCACCTCCTGAGCAGCCAGCAGAACGGAAGATGACTGGGAAAGGCCAGGGCTCGGAGCCCACAGACCCTGGCTGGAGTCCTGCCTCTCCCGGGGAGCTATGTCACCTGGAGCTCAACTTGCTGAGCCTCGGTGTTCTTCGTAAATCAAACAGGGTAGGTGACCCTCATTGGAGTACTGGAGGCTCATGAGGGATCTGCTCCCAGGCAGTGCCAGCTGCCTTCGTCGGTCCCGTGGGGGACAGGCTCACAGCACGTCCCTCCCCCACCCGTCTCTGGTCTGAGGTGGCATGATGGGCATGGGGGTCCTGTGCACAGTGCCGGGAGAGAGCCAGCCGCGGCTGATCTTTTAGGAAGGTCGGGGAGAGGTGTGCACCAGTCTGCCCCAAACCCTTTCCAGCAAGGGCACTCGAATCCATGTAGTTCTAGGGGGCTCATGCTGTTGGAAGGGTTTACAGGTGGCCCCAGAAGGGCCATTGTGCCAATAAACTCTGATTAAATTCCAATTCTGGCTCCACTGCGGGCTCCCCTCCCCTGCCCTCCCCTCCTTCCCTGCTTCCCTCCCTCCACACAGACCCTATCACATTTACTTCCCCTCTGTAGCAGTATCTTCAAACTGATTGGATTAGTCTTTCAGATGGGGTTGGATTTGTCTAGAAGCATTTATCTAGTGGCTTTAAAGCAGGCGTGTCCAACCTGCAGCCCGGGACAACTCTGACAGCGGCCCAACACAGTCTCAAAACACAGGTTTTCCTGTGACCTTTTTTGTTGTTGTTGTTAGCTCATCAGCTATTGTTCGTGTTAGTGTATTGTATGTGTGGCTCAAGACAGTTCTTCCGGTGTGGCCCAGGGAAGCCAAAAGGTTGGACACCCTGCTTTAATGGTTAATAAACGTTACTTTTTGTGGGGGGAGGAGAGGTGAGGATATGGTGCAGGAGGCAAGGATATGAGGATCTGAAAACTAGGGTTCAAGCATCCTTGGCAGATCCTGCCCTGCGTGACCTGGCATCCAAGAGAAAGGGTTGGTGCTGGGTGCTGGAAAGTCGGCAGCTTGCCGAGTAAGCACGCTGCCACTCCAAGTGGCTCATGAAGCTGACAGTGGTCCTCCCCATCATATGATGCGCTAGAAGGGGACTTGGGTACATTCATACCCAACCTCCTCCTTGAACAGAAGCCCAGAGAGACAGATACAGTTACAGACCAGGGCTCTCCCGCATTGCTGCTATTACGCCAGTGCTTAGTGATCCTAATACTTCAGTGATTAGAACTCCACGCAGAATTCATCTTGTCTAACGCCCCCTTACTGTTACTTCTGTGTTTCCTTGTCTTTTCCCTTGTACTCTGTCCCTTCTTACTGGGGATCAGGGGAGGGGCAAGTGCTCTCTTACAGATGGTCTAAGTCAGGGTTTATTGAACCGTACACCTCATTCAGCTTTCGACTTACACTGTCTGTAATACAGGATGGGTTGTCCACACCTCCAAGCCAATAGGGAACTGGTCCTTTTTCCATTGCCCCAGCTCCCCAAGCCGCGAGCCCCCCTCTGGTTCTTGTCTCCACAAGGGGGCTGTTTATTAATAGGGCCCTTTTAGCAGCCAGACCAGGAAGGCTCTGCTTGTACTGGCCCAAGGCCATTCTTGGCAGACTATCGCTGTGACCCGCAGTTTCGGAAGACATGTATTATGTCTATAAACTCTTCCACGTCAAGAACTTGGCTTAAGCTTCATACTAGTTTGTAAGCACCGCTTTCTGTGTCTCTGCTGGGTGCTGGCTGCTTTTATAGACATCGATCTCATAGGCTGGGTGGCAGCCCTCTTGTTTTTCTGGATGCAGACGCTGAGGGGCAGCAAGGTGAAGTCACTTGCATAAGGCGCAGCAGCTGACATTGAGCAGAGGACTTGAACTTAGGTCAGTGTTGCCACAAAGAGTCGCAATACCTTGCCACCCACTCATTATCCAGCCCTGGCCTCGCTTAAGAAAACAGGTCGCTGTCTTTTCTTTGGAGAATGAATGGGAAAGGAGTTGGAACAAAATGTGCCTATAGCTAGCTATCTGCTGACTGACACTTCACTTACGCTGCAGTGTCTAGATAACATTTCTGAAAGCGAAGTCTTCTCGACTGAGGTAATCACAACGTGTCCCTGTCTTCCGTTTTGTTGCTTCTGCAACAATACATCCTAGGGTTTCCTTTTATGTATTTTGTCACATTAAAAACAAACTGGCTTTTTTTTTTTTTGCTGATACATACATCTTTATTGTAAAATAGACAGATGGTCACAAAAAGGAAAAGCTGTCTCAAACAACGCCCCAGCTTCAGGTTAAGAATGTGGGCACTGGAGTAGGCTGCAGGGGTCTGAATCCCCGCCCTGCCGCTTATGACCTTGAGTTAGCCAATTAACCTCTGTTTCTATTTTTCTTGTCTCTGAAGTTGGAAAGTAATATCCTGCTTCGTGGCTTGTTGTTAAGATTAAATGCTGCAAAGCCCCTGGACGTGACCAAGAGATGTTTAATGTTTTAATAGCTAATCTTCTCATTATCTAGTTTCCTCTTTTGAATCTGTGTGTACGTGGGTAAATGTATATGTTAGTTTGCATGTATCAGAAGCCCCATGAGACTGTAAACCCACCAGTTTTCATCCAGTAATGGACAGTGACTGCCTTTCCTTACCTCGAAAGAGCCTTTGTTCGTTACTCAGTAGCTGCCCAGCACCCGATGATGCGGTGTGAACGGAAAGGAGTCCCTATCGTGGGACGCACAGATTTCCAGTTTTGCGCGAACATGACGCGTTCTTAAGCACATTCGGGCAGATGCTGTACAAGGAATGGTGTCTCTGGGTGACAGGAGCATGCCGCTCTTTTCGGTGAGGGAGGATGTGGGACATGCACCCTTCGGGAGCTCAAACCCTCCCTGATGCTGAGTGGCATCACTGTGAACGGTAACACGCCAGCCCTCGGTGGGGAGCTGACCAACGCCTCCTTGCCCACTCCTCCCTGTAATCTAGAGAAACCAGTCACACTCCACAAAGTCCTCGTTCCGTTCGTGCTGTAGCCGAGGTGCTGCTAAGCAGGGGCTCTGTCCTCTTAAACAGTCTTTGAGGGGAAACCCTAAGGTTCCCCGCTTCCCGGGGTGGACCCCTAAATGGTACCCTTCAGGGTGGAGAGCTGCAGTCACTCCTGGGCCCTCCTGGGCACTGCACCCTGCTGTTTTAGGTTCCTGAGTTTCTGGGGACACACTTATTTGATTCCTGTACTGGTGTAAAATTCTTCTAGTTCGTCTCATGTCAGCAGAAACCTCTGTTAGGTCCCCTTTAAGTTTATCCTCACCCCTCTGCTGCTGTTAGCCATAGCAGACCGATAGGTCACATGTTTGAGGACCGTCCCCTAAACTCTCCATCTCAACCTTAGGGGTGTAGACTCAAGGGACCTACTTGGCCATTGAGTCTGAGTTCCAGGAGGCAAGAGAGCAATGGGTAGAAGTGACTCAGGGTTACAGATGTACAACAAGGTTTATAGCATTGATGGGAGTTTCTCCTAGAGCCAAATCCCAGGCATTATGTCACCCAGGATGCATTTGGAAGGGACAGCGCTGCATTCCAGGGCACTGACTGATCGGTCGCAGGCGCAGCCAGGTTCCTGTGCCGTCTAAGAGCAGGGCTGGCGTTTTCACTCGTCTAGGGAGTAGAGCGTCTCTGAGAAAGCACATAACATGCCCCTGAGGGCGACCACCCTGCCAGAGTTCTGGGGGTGCTGGTGTGTCTTTGAGGTGTGCTGGAATGGCACCAGGACTTTAAGGAAAAAGAATGTGTGTATCTCTCATTTAGCGTGTGTATTCCTCTCCGAGATGCTTTCCAAAGCGCTTCCTTCTGACACCCTCCATGTGAGAAAGGTCGTCGCATTATCTGCCGCGCACTGACGAGGACACACGGGAGGCAAGCAGAGGGTAGGGACTGTCCTGGGGCCTTGGCGGGAGGCTGGCCCAGCTGGCATGGCTGTGGCCTGCAACGCCTGCGTTCCACTTCGAAGTCTCTGCAGAGCTGGGGCAGCCTGCGGAAGCACCCTCCCAGCCACCTGAGGGGCTTCTTGCTCAGTCATCTTCTTGTGGGTCCTGTGTGGGGGCTGCTGAGGCGGGGAGACAGCTGGACCCTTCGCAACCTGAGTCCAAGATTGTCGCCCCATCAGCTGCTCTGCTGCCTTGAGCTGTGAGAGGTGGCGGATGGCCGACGACGTCAAGTATTTTGAGCACCGTGGCTCAGTCTTGGATGGGGGCCCTTTACATTTGAAATGTAAACCTGACGTCTCCAAAAGGTGGAGGAATCTGAGGTCATTTTCTCCTTCCAGGTCACACGTTCTGTAGACGATGGCAGGGGCATGCTCTGTGAAGGGCTGTTGACAAAGTACATAGACAAGGCAAACGCTGGAATGAGGCTACACAGTGGCTTCTCCCAGAGAAATCCCTGCATCTTGTCCGCCCATCCCCCAGACCCACTACAGCTGGACTTGCCTTGGGCACCAGCAGGCCTCAGATCCTCCCCGCAAAGCTGGTGGGTGCTGCTGTGGGTCTCCTGGTCTTAAGACGAGCAGCTCACGTGCTGATGCTCGTGTTCCTCCCGTGTCTGGAATGTATTTGTCCTTTGGCTCCTTAGATGCCTGCTCCTCATTAGCTCAAATCCTCACAGGATTGCTGGGAACTTGAGTAAGGAAAGCCCCCCCCACCCCAGCTTTATGGAGGTAGAACTGACAGATTGTACATATTTAGAGGCGGGCAAGCTGTCCTGCGAGCCACGAATGCATGGGGCTCCTGAGGCTACACAACGGGCTTATCTCACTGCTGACGAGTTAGCCTCTGACCAGTTGTTTTCTCAGCTGTACAATGGGAATAGCATGGGGATCCCATGGTAACAGAACCATGCATCTCACAGATGGAAGGTCAAATTGTGTCCAGTGGCTTCAGAATGAGTTGTCAGTCTTCCTTTGCCACCCAGACCAGCCTCCTTTGCTGCGGGTTCTGTTTACCTTAAAACGTGAGGTGGGTGGAGCCAAGATTTTCCATGTGGGGCTTGGAACTCTGTGACATTTGATTGGATCGTGCCTCTGATTTTCATGAATCAAAGGCCAGACGAGGTGAGGGGATGAGGCCAGGCTGGCATGACCTTTCTCTGTGTTTTGTCCGGAGCAGGGATCCCTGGCTGCCTCCCTCGGCCGTTCCTCCCGGATGGAACAAGAAGACAGACAGGGCCTGTGTGAAGTCCCGGACTCAGAGGACAAAGGCATGGGCTCCGATTTTGAGAACTCTGAAGACAACGAAGGGGACCCAGACAGGAGAGGAATGGGCTCTCATGCACAGGACACAGACAAGCGAGGTGGCCACCCGGAGCAGGGGGTGGGCTCCAACCCACTGGAGGAAGCTCCATGCGGGGACTCAGAGGAGCCAGAACTCGTGTCTGACCTCTGCACAGGTGAGGACAAAGCTGGTTTCCATGGAAGTGGCCCCACTGAGCTTTCAGTCTAGAGCTATAGCCAGGGGCAGCGTTCTTGGGAGGGAGCTCTCTGGGAGCCCATTAGGCAGACCCCTTAGCATCTTCCGCCTGAGGAACATCTTTTTCTTCAGCTCAGCCTGAGGTGGGCCGGCCGGAGAACATGGGTGAAGCGCGTACTTATTGGCACGGCATTTGACAGGCTGGAGAAAGGTCCTGCTAGAGATGAACACTTGTAAGGACATAAGAGGCAGCATGGGTAATATTGGAACCCACCTCACTGGGTTGTTGGGGGTTGGATGAATTGTTTCATAGAAACGTACTAAGCTCAGTGCTGGGCAGAGTATTCAGATGTTTGCAGCGACAGTCCTCAATGTGTTTGCAGATAAGTAAACTCCGTGGTCCCTGACCTGGCCAGGTTCACGTGTCCAGTACCCACAGTGCCCAGGGTCTTGCTGTTCCTGACCTGGAAAAAATGCATGCTGGGCCCCCAGCCCTCAGGCATTCCTCTCACCATCCTGCTCTGTGCATGCGTCAGGGACAAAAATGAGCTCAAATACCTGATGGCCAGGGCTGTGAAGTTACATTCCTGCCCCTGGGACCGTCCCAGGCTCCCTACATTGCACACAGACAAGCTCCTTCATATCCAGTAACTTCCTGGAGGGCGGAGGCTTGGGAGTAAGCAGCCCAGACAGACAGCTGTGCCGTCTGGGGCAGCTGCTAAGCTGTGCGCACCAGCTCTGGGCCCTGTGCCATCTTCCCTCCTTCCTCCTTCCTCCTTCCTCCCCCTACCCACCTTAGGCAATAAAACCCTTAAGCTGCCCCAGGCTGACCAATCACGTTTTAAAAACTCAGCCCCGGGCCTGGGGAGCTCTCAGGTTGAGCAGAAACCTCTTCTGAGGTCCCGCCTGGCCCAGACTAGACCATCTCAAGCAGACTGGTCAGGCCCTCCGAGGGCTGTGGGCGGAGCCTCGGGGGCAGTGGGCGGGGCCCGGTTTTGGAACTGCTCTCCTTGAGGCGCTCCCCAGGCAGGAAGGCGGCTGGGATGGTAGGGACCTTGGAGAGTGACGTTGAGAGTACTTGGGAGAGAGGACTCATTACTCCGGGGCCCACACTGCTTGAGGATGGCTTCCTCTGGGACGCACCAGGGGTAGTCTCCCGCCAATGCCACCTTTTCTGTTGCAGAGGGGCTGCTGAGCGAGGAGGAAGGGGTGGCTCTCCGCGAGGATGAGGACGGCCAGTCGGCTGTAGCTGAGGGGACGATGTTCCCAGGACTGGCTGAGTCCGACGGCATATCCCGGAGCCCCGGGGAGGAGGAGGAGGACGAGGAGGAGGAGGAAGAGAGCGCCGCGGAAAACCGGCTCCAGGACGAAGAGGAGCAGCCTGCCCCGCCCGTGCTTCCCTGGAGGCGGCACCTCTCCCTGGGGAGTCGGCACCGGGGCGACAAGCCGGCCCACCGCCGCTTCCGCCGGCTCCACCACCCCATGGCCGTGGACCTCGGGGAGCTGGACAGCCTGATGGCCAGCATCATGGACGCGCCCACCATCTGCCCCGACTGCGGGGAGAGCTTCAGCCCCGGCGCCGCCTTCCTGCAGCACCAGCGCATGCACCGCCTGGCGGAGGCGGCCGCCAGCCTGGAGCCCTTCGGCCTGGCGGGCGAGTGCGGCGGCGTGGGGGGCGCGGCCGGGGCCTTCGGGCCGGGGCCTGCGCTGGCCCGGCCCCCGCGCGAGAAGCCCTTCCGCTGCGGCGAGTGCGGCAAGGGCTTCAGCCGCAACACCTACCTGACCAACCACCTGCGCCTGCACACGGGCGAGCGGCCCAACCTGTGCGCCGACTGCGGCAAGTGCTTCAGCTGGCGCGCCGACCTGCTCAAGCACCGGCGGCTGCACACGGGCGAGAAGCCCTACCCGTGCCCCGAGTGCGGCGAGGCCTTCAGCCTCAGCTCGCACCTGCTGAGCCACCGGCGCGCGCACGCGGCCGCCAGCGGCGGGGGCCCGGCGGCGCTGCGGCCCTTCGCCTGCGGCGAGTGCGGCAAGGGCTTCGCGCGCCGCTCGCACCTGGCCAACCACCAGCGCATCCACACGGGCGAGAAGCCGCACGGCTGCGGCGAGTGCGGCAAGCGCTTCAGCTGGCGCTCGGACCTGGTGAAGCACCAGCGCGTGCACACGGGCGAGAAGCCCTACATGTGCTCCGAGTGCGGCGAGACCTTCAGCGTCAGCTCGCACCTCTTCACGCACAAGCGCACGCACTCGGGCGAGCGGCCCTACGTGTGCGGCGAGTGCGGCAAGCGCTTCGGCCGCAACTCGCACCTGGTCAACCACCTGCGCGTGCACACGGGCGAGAAGCCCTTCCGCTGCGGCCAGTGCGAGAAGCGCTTCAGCGACTTCTCCACGCTGACGCAGCACCAGCGCACGCACACGGGCGAGAAGCCCTACACCTGCATCGAGTGCGGCAAGAGCTTCATCCAGAGCTCGCACTTGATCCGCCACCGCCGCATCCACACCGGCAACAAGCCGCACAAGTGCGCCGGCTGCGGCAAGGGCTTCCGCTACAAGACGCACCTGGCGCAGCACCAGAAGCTACACCTGTGCTAGAGCTGGGCCCCGGGGAGGCTGCCCCCCGGGGGAGCGCGATGCCCTGGGGACAGACCCCACCGAAGGGGCGGGAGGGACAATCTGAGAGTGACTGGGGAGGGAGCCTTTGGCTGTGAGGGGGTCCTTCACGGGACGGCTGAAGTCAGAGTTCTGGGGTGCCCCATATTTTCCCTGCCTCCTCCCCAAAAGTTTGGGAGATGTGCTTTGGGGGCGTGGTGACTTCCTCAGATGCACACTGTAGGAGCAGGGGCTTGAGGGAGGGCAGCGGGGGTGGGGTGGGGGAGGCAACAGGGTGGCAGGTAGCAGAGTGGGTTGGGCTGTGACGGCCTGTGGGAATCAGCGGAGAGGGTCTGGTTGGAGTGAGGGTTATGGGGTAAAACAAAAGGCGGGTATGAATAACTGTCCTGGTCCCACCAGGTGTTAAGCCTCTTCGCCCTGGCCCCTCATGTCAGCCACAGTCCCAGTAAAGGAGGAACCTTGCCAGTCCTATAGTGAGAGGCTATATGGTGTGCTCCTCCGTTCCTGTCTCTGAGCCACCGTTCGCTGCTATTTAAGAGGCACCCAGGGGGGACTGGGCACAAAAGGCACACACTCATTTCAAAAGCCAGCCCTGAGGTTTAGAAATTCATTCATAACTGGTTTTCAGGTCTGGGAAATCCAGGTCTTGCTCCTGGGTCCTTGCTCTTCCCTTTGAAATATTCCAGTTTCCTGCTGGGTCAAGGTGGTTCTGTGTGGGTGAGAAGAACCCCCCCCCCGCCCACACACACGCACGCGCACACGTCAGGTGTGTGCCAGGCCCTGTGTTTTCTCTCAGGTCGCACTTGTGACCTTTTCTGTGAAGGGAAGCGGAAGAGTCTTCACTGTGTATGACTTTCCCCTTTCCCAGGTCACCCGGGTGCTTGTTTCAAGTGAGCCTCGGACCAGACCGTGGGCAGTTGCCCCAGCAACTGGCTGCAAAAGCCCGCTAGCTCAGTTCTGCTGGCCTTATGCGAGAAGCACAGGAAAGCAAAAGTTCACATGTCGCTGTGCAAGGCTCCTTAGTTTCATTGGCCTTCGCTTCTTCCCCTTCCGTAGTGATGGGGGAGATCATGGAACCCCACCCTCCACCCAAATGGATCTGGGCTCTGATCTGAGTAGAAATGTCTTTTTCCTGCACAGGGTGGCACCATAGAAAGTGCCCGGGCTTAACACAAGGAGGGTATAAGCAGGGAGAGGCATGGATGCAAGATTGCCAAATAGTACAAGCGATGGGTGTTTTCTGGTGGTTCTAGAAATGCCAAACGAGCACTTTCATATATCTGTAAAGTGCTTTATGCTTTTTCATGATTGTTGTCTCTCACATCTTCGTGAGGTAGATCAGTATTAGGACCCCTGTGTAAGGGAGGGCCAGGGGGCAGGCATGCAGCAGGCTGTCCTGAAGAGAAGCTGATGACAATTGGATGGGTGAGGTCTGATCTTTAGTATGCTCCCTGGCTCAGCTGCTAGGAAGACTTACCTGTTGTGATTTCTACAAGAAAATAGGACACCGAAAATTCATATGCCTGATGGAAAATGCAAGGCTAGTCTAGGAGGTCCAAAGATGTCCTTGTTGACAGAGCTGGTCTTTGTCACCTAATGAGGGTGTCCTAGGTATGTCCACTTCCAGTAGGGGGCTGTAGTTAGATGACTCTTGTATAGACGTCCCTGTGCTAAAAACCCCTCCCCTAGGTTAGCCTTTAGAATGGTAGAGTTGGGGGAAGCAGTATTGTTTTCTCCACGAGCGATCGTTACCCTGTAGTTTTCTTGTAAGCATCTGCATAAACTGTTGGACACACTTGAAGGGGGAAGAAAACAATAACCCAACTACAAGATTGTTTTTACAGTTTAGCAAATCCGTGGATGCCAGTAACTTATACTTGATCAGTTATATTCTAGCAAAGAATCTCTTTGTAGACTATAAGACAGCATGTTTTTGTCATTTAAAAAACAAAACACTAAAAAGAATCCTGAGAGTTCTGGGTTTGTATCATGCCTGTTGATCTTGCCCCCTTCATCAGTTTATTGTTATTCACACAGCAGATTTTCAAAATATAGTTTTGGAAGACACTAATTCTTTTTTATTTTCTTGAGAGTAGTACTAGCAAAGCGAGTGTCTATTATTTATTCTGAACCGTGTAGTCTGAATACGAAGTGTAGCAGACTCACCTGAAAATAATATAGCCAACTTGTCGGTAATCTTTTTTTTTTAATGCACATCTACCTCTGCCAGCTGTTTTAAGTTCTTTCAGGTCTGTGCCTGTGAAATTTCATTGAACTTGATTATTCATGGGTTGGCCTTTTGCTGCCGTTATATTATTGCACAGTCTTGTCTGCATCAAGTTTGCTACATACTAGCTTTTGAGAGAGAGAGAGAGAGAGAGAGAGAGAGAGAGAGAGAGAGAGAGACAGTTGAATGGGGGAGAAGAGATGGAAACTAATATAAAATAGTTGAATGGCAGTGGAAATCTTGGGGTTTCATTGGCCTCTCATTCTTTCTGTTACTGAGGATAAGAGCGTTAGCTACTCCATCAATGTCCCCTCTGTGAGCAAACCCATTAGCAGAAGGAAGCCACCCATCCGGGAATACCCACTCTCATGGCGCATCTAAAATGGGATTCCATTTTTCTTGTAATTTTTCAGGGAACATACCTGCAATTAAGTGAAATGCATTCAGGAGGTGGTTTCTTATATTTAGTTTTAGAATAATAGTATTTCTGAAGCAAACCCTGTTAACTGTGGTTCCCTCTTAGAAATGTTACTCTGGGGACTTCTTCCACCAACTAATGGCAGTGGAGGCAAGTGTATCATTTGCTTCCTGGGAGTTTGGTCAAGTACAGGCTGCCCTTTGAGCAGAACCTGGGGGCAGGTAAAATGGGTTAAGTGGCTTGCTGAAATCCTGAGCTCTGAGTTGGAAGAAGACAAGTTAACCCCTTGAGCCGTGTGGCCTCTTCCTAATCGAGAGGCTGTATATATGTGAAAAAGTACAACTTAAGAACCTGTGTTCATAGACAATCAGAACTGTGTTTCTGAAGTTTGTGTACATTTTCAACTTCACCTTAATGTTATTTTACAGCTGTTTGTTAAGATAGTGAATAATTTAATGATCCTAAAATTAACAAGTGTTGTGTGAGTGTATGCTTGTGTATGTGTGAATTGCCTTATTTTCGGGTTGTTTTATTTAATGATGGTTCCCTGGACAGCATTCTGGTGTTCAGCAACCAATATGGAATATTTGTCATTAAATCCATATGAATCTTTTACCATGTCGTTCGTTCTTCTTTATTTGTCACTCGTTAAATGTCACTCAACTCAGTTGATGGAAGCTGTGTGCTGATAAAACGGGTCCGCATACCATTAAATCCAGGCTGCTGCATTTTGTGAAGGAAAGTGTATTGGAATACATCCAAATCCACCTCTACAGTCAAATCTGCCCTGCCTACCTCTTGTCTGGCTGCTTTTGCACGGCAGTGGCAACGTTTAGTCGTCGTGACAGAGGCTCAGGGCTCACAGACCTAAGAGAGTTACTCCTTGGTTCCTTGTAGAATCTGCAGACTCCTGTGTCCCAGTGTTCGAGTGGATCCTAGATCATCCCGGGACTGGACGGTGTCTAAGTCGCCTGCCCGTTCTAGCCAGTCATTCCACACAGAGCTGCACGGATGTGGCTTGTTTTACCACTGGAGTGGCCAGGGTCCACGCTAAGATGACGGCAGGGCCCGAAGCCCTCCTGGGGCCCGCCCTTTGTGGTCAGCCCCTCTTTGGGAAGAAGGGCTGACTTGGCTGGTGCAGGTTCTGTTTCTTGAGGCAAGACTGCATTCTTCATTAGTGGGAGCTTCAGGTTTCGAGAACAGACCGGTGACTGTTCCAGAGTTTGTAACTGACCCAGGGCCCCCTGCCCTTGGGGACAGAGTGGCCAATCCACTTTTTGTTAGGCCTCCCTTCCCCCTCCGTTCCATCATAATGAGCCTCTTTCATGTCTCAAAACAACTCCATTCCATGCTGGTTATCCTTGTGTGGGATGGGGGGTGGGGGTGGGGCCATGATACAGGACCCCCCCCCCCACACACACAACTTCCCCACTGTCCCTTTGGGCTTCAAGAAGCACTTATTGTAGCCAGAGGGATTGAGTTGTCTTCATCCTGAGTCACTTACGGGAGAGGGAGGTTTGCTTCTGCATTCTGGTTTTTATAATAGAAAATCCTTGTTTAAAAAAATGATTTATTTTATTGTTTTCGACAGAGAGAGATAGAGACAGAGACAGAAAGAAGGGGGAGGGCCCAGAGCAGTCCCCATAGTTGTATGTCATCAGTTTTCGACATGGTTTTGTTCCACACAGGTGGGCGGGGGGCTGCGCAAGGTGGGAACTGAGCCGCCCCCCGACCCCCAACATGGGAGGCACGCCTCCTTGAGCCAGGCGCTGAGCGGGGGACAAGAACCAAACTGGGGGCCTCCCACATGGGAAGCACACCCCAGTTCAGCATATGGGTCCGCACGGGCCGGGACCTGATCCTGGGTCCTTGGGGCTGCAAAGTGAGCGCTTAACCCGCTGAGTCACCCGGCTTCCCAAATTCTCCTTAATTCTGTAGTATAAAAATTCTCTGGGCATCACATTGGTTCAGGTTTTATATCGAATTTCCAGTCCCCTTAAAATCTGAGCAGCTAGGTTTGGCCTTCACGAAGTCTTTCCCTTTCATGTTCCACTCACCTGCTCACTCTTCATATCGTGCAAATCAATCCACCCCCCACCTCTGCCCATGCCGCTTCCCTTTTTTTCTTGCTTCTCATAAAGATCCAGCTTCTTCAGGGAAAGCCGGGATGGCTCAGTGGGTTAGGTGCTCACTTTGCAGCCCCAGGGACCGAGGATCGAATCCTGGCCCCGGCCGTGTGAACCCATATGCTGAGCTGGGGAGTGCCCCCAGTTCAGTTCTCACCGGGGTGAGACCCCGGCCCAGTTCCTGCCCTGTGCAGCCCCGCCCACCTGTGGAATGAAACTATGTGGAAAAGCCAATGATGTGCAACTATGGAGACTGTTCTGGGCCCTCCCCCTTCTCTCTGTCTCTGTCTCTGTATCTCTCTCTCTGTCAGAAACAATAAATAAATCTTTTAATAAAAAAGACCCAGCTTCTTCAGGTTCAGTGATAGCTTGAAGTTACCGTTGGATTTTTTTCTTCGTCGTTCCTTTCGCTGCCCTGACTCCCTTTCCTCCCCATCTCAGCAATTCAGTCCAGCCTGTGTTTTTCCTGTCTGTCTGTCCACTCATGCATCCATCCATCCATGGTGTCCACTTTGTGGCAGACACAGAACCAGGCACTGGGAACACAGAGGTGGAAAGGTGAGTTCCTGCCCGTGGGCCAGGGCAGTGGAGCAGGGGAGGCCGACTACCGAATTACCATGCACTTGGACGTGCGCCAGGCGTGAGGGTGACACTTGGGAAAGTGACGACGTAGACTTGGTTAGCTTACCATAAATTAATGACTTGGACTTGGTTAGCTTACGGTTTGGTTCACCTCCCTAGCTTGCTTGCTTCACTGTCTGCTGTTCAGTCCTTTCTCTTTTTTCTCTCCCCTGCTTGCTGTTTGAATCAATGACTGTTTCGTTCCCTTTACGGCTGCACATACGTGTTGATCTACTTAATTGGCGAAGCACTAACATGGAAAGGACTAGGTCTCAATCTGCAGATACCAGGACCCGGGGGTCTGTGGCTGCAATTCCCCAGCAGCTTTTGTTGATGACACATACGACACTGCACAGCGGCTGAGTTGAGGAGAGCATTATTTTAAAGCGATCCTCAAGACCCTGGGAGGCGAGTTCCTTAACTGTGAGCCCTGAAACCTGTGCCCACCCCCCTTCTTTGTTCTTCAGCTCCTGCCTGCCTATAGAACTTTCTGGCTGTCTTGGAAGGGGGAAGGTGGTCTTCGAGACGGGAGTCCACTGCCTTCCCTAAGTGCCGGCATGTGGAATAAACCTGCTTTTCTGTCCACCAGCCTTGTCTCGCGATTCTGGGCTCACGAGGCGGCAGGCAGCCCGGCCTCAGCCTGGTAACAAAGGCGCCGCCCCGATGACCTGGGAAGCATTGGGTGGTGAGTAAGGCGTCGCGGCGGCCCTGTGGGCAGGAGGTGGGCGCGCTCTGAGAAGGGGGTCTGGAAGGGCAGGAGAGGCTGGAAGCTCCTAGTCTTGGCCTGCTGTTGGGGCCTCACATTGCAGAATCCGGGGTCGGGCAGGGATCGGTGAGGGTCTGCTCCGGAAGGCACGCCGGGGCTTCATCCTGAGAGGCCCTGTGTGTTGTCGGGAGGCACTCAGCGCATCCGAACGGTCCTGAGGCTCCACTGTGCAGCGTTAAGGCCGTGGGGGCATCAGCTCTGTTCTGGCAGCTCCGGCGACTCTGACAGGAGGCAAGAGCCAACATGCCCGGGGGGGAGGGCAGCTTCAGGAGGGTTCTGGAGGTGGTAAGCGCTGGGATGGAATGAGAGGCTGGAGGGAGAGAGGGAGGACTTCCGGGCTTCTGGCTGAGCTAGTGGGTGCACTGGGGTGCTGGGGCCACGCTTAGCCGTTTCCTGGAGGGGAGTTCGTTCCACCTCGGCTGGCCCCCGAGCCCCGTTCTGTAACACCCATAAATCAGGCCTTTATTTCTGCCTTAGATTCTTGAAGCACCTTCTTAATCTCTCCCCATCCACCCTACGCCAGGCTGCCAGTCATGTCGCAGGTCAGCCCAGCAGGAGTCTTCTAAGGCAGCCCCCTGCTTCTCGAATAACCCCCAAGCCCATGGCCCGACTACCTGGATGCCTTGCAGGGAAGACATGCAGATGGGCTGTTTTCCCCGAAAGAGGAATTTTCCAGAGCACAGCACAGGGGAAGTAGCTAAATGTCACACGTCTTTAGAAGGGGATGGAATTCCTGTTCTGAGGGGAAGGAAGGAGGCAGAGGTGACCCCAGGTGAGCCCGCCTCTTCCCAGCATGCCTTTCCAGGCGCATCTCCATGCTCCCCTCTGCGCTCGGTCTCTCCACACCCGTCAGCGATCCCCCTTCCCCACCTCCGTGTCTTTCCCCGCTGCCTCTGCCTGGCATATGGTCCCCCACACTCAGCATCCGGCCCAAAGGGCCTCCGTGGGATCCTCTCTCTGGCACTTTGCCCCTTTGGCCATGCACAAGACTGGCCACGGCTCATATTTTACCCCTCAGAGCAGGGGCAGCCTTAGGCCTCGGCCCCGCCTCAGGGGTGACTTGTTACTTTCCTCTCTTCCCTCCCCCTCATCAAAATTCATAAATTCAAAAGATGATCCCCTACATGAAACAGAGAGAACAGCACAGCCTATGAGGTAACGGGTACTGAGGAGCCATCCCCCCGAAGGGACAGACGGCCTCCCAACGCCGCACCGCCCACACTGTGAGAACTAAGATGCTACACATGCCATCTGAGCGCCGGCCCACACACCCCATTCCCAGAGCCGGTCTTCACATGCTTTTAAAGATTTATGTTTATTGTTTTTGACAGAGACAGAGAGAGACAGAGAGAAGGGGGAGGGCTCAGAGCAGTCTCCATAGTTGACATTAATTTTCCATATAGTTTCACTCCACAGGCGGGCACAGGGCTGCGCAGGGCAGGAACTGGGCCAGGAGCCTCCCACATAGGCCCCGGTAAGAACTGAATTGGGGGCACACCCCAGTTCAGCATGTGGGTCCGCATGGGCTGGGATTCGATCCTCGGTTTCCAGGGCTGCAAAGTGAGTGCTTAGCCCACCGAGCCACCCCGGCTTCCCCTTCACACGCTTTTAAAAGCAAGGAGGAGACGTCAACATTTAGAAATAAAGAGATGTCCCATAAGGGGTGGAAAGTCTTTGCTTTCCTTAAAGAGTCGGAAGGTCTGGTCAGTAACTTGGGGTACATGCCCACATGAATCAGTGGGGGGTGTGTGGGGGCTGCAGCTGCTGCCCCCACCCCTGGGGCAGCGCACACCCTGCCACTCTCTTAGCGACAGGGGGCTCCACATACATGTCTGTGGGTATTGGCCTCGCTCAGGCATGTGAGCTGATGTGTCATTTTCATGTAAACTCTGCAGTTAAAAGCTTTTCTTTAAGCACTCACTTTGTAGCACCGGGGACCGAGGATCGAATCCCGGCCCCGGCCTGTGCGGACCCACATGCTGAACTGGGAGCTCCCCTAGTTCAGTTCTCTCTATGTCTCTCTCTCTCTCTCTCAAAAACAATAATAAATAAATAAATAAATAAATAACCCAAAACAACAACAATAAAAATAAATCTTTAAAAAAAAAAAAAAGAGAAAGCTGGGATGGCTCAGTGGGTTAAGCGCTTGCTTTGAAGCCCCGAGGACCGAGGATCGAATCCCGGCCCCGGCCCATGCGGACCCACATGCTGAACTGGGCTGTGCCCCCAGTTCAGTTCTTGCCGGGACCTATGTGGGAGGCTCCTGGCCCAGTTCCTGCCCTGCGCAGCCCTGTGCCCGCCTGTGGAGTGAAACTATATGGAAAACTAATGTCAACTATGGAGACTGCTCTGGGCCCTCCCCCTTCTCTCTGTCTCTGTCTCTGTTTCTCTCTGTCAAAAATCAATAAAATAAATCTTAAAAAAAAGCTTTTCTATGACTGGAGCTGGACCGCTCACAGCGAATGACCTTGAGCAGTTTGTTCACCTCTCTACACCTCCACGTCCTCATATAATATAATACATCCAATGAGGATCATAAGAGCACCTACGGCTGAGCGTTCTGAGGAGGATTATGAAGAGTTTAGAACAAGGCCTGACAAGGACTTCTGCTGCATGAGGCCCGTCAGGCTCGGAGTCCTTTATGCAAACCCTTGGGGCTAGATTAAGGTGACCAGACGTCCCGCTTTTGGCGGGACAGTCCTGATTTTTAACAATGTGTCCCGTGTCCCGCGGCGTTTTAAAAAAGTCCCGATTTTTGGAAAGAATGCACGACAAGCTAGGGAACGGCGGGAGATAGACCACATTTTTAATCAAGAACCACCCCCCCACCCCCTGGTCAATGGTGTCCCTCTTTACCAATGTTAAAATCTGGTCACCTTAGGCTAGATGGATTTGAGATCTATTTTGGGGGTAATAAGTATACATGTCATAGATGACGTAACACCCCCAGCAGGATCTGGGCCAGTGCCTGGTAATTAAACACACTGAAATGTCTGCAGGACGGAAGCATGGATAGTCACACGAACAGCGATACAGACTGAACTAGCTGATCCGGGTCAGGCAGTCAGGCCCTGAGGGGGTGCTGGTGACAGCCAGTCCCAGGCCCAGAGCTTCACACCCCCCTGCCGCCCCCCAGAACCGCCCCCGTCTCCTACCCCAGCCCCGTCCATCTTCTGAGGCTTTCCCCAATAATCCCAGCTCAGCTCCGTGCACCGGACGCCTATGGACACCGCACTTAGCCCGGGGGCCGAGCACTTACCTGCGCTTTCATGCGCTCGTGCACGGCGTGCTCTGCGCGGGCACCCGGGTGGGAGGAGGGCAGGGAAGGGAGGGTCGGGTTGGGGCGGCTGCTTTCTCCCCTCCGAGCCTCTGCTGCCCCCGTGCGGTGGTCCCCGCGCGGTGCACCCGGCCTCCCGTGCCTGACCTTGGATAATGCTGCAGGGTCAGATCTGCGCGCAGTCTAAGGATTGCGGGCTTCGTAGCCAAAACATCCCCAGGCCTTTACGCTGGTTCAGTTGAGGCCGCCAGCTGATCAGATCCCCTCTCCTCTTAGCTCACCTGACCCCGAACCCCTTGCCTTTTGGCGACAACGCCCCTTCCTTGTGAGAATTGCCCTGGTGGGTTTACTTGAGGTATGACAATGAAGTTCGTGAACTCATCCTAGAAAAAGTGCTATATACCCCATTGCTGAATAGCACCACGGTCACCTTCAAAGTACTCCCCTTGGGAAACTGCTCCCACACCTGCTCCCAGTCCACCCTTTAAAGCAATTTGGAACTCTTATTCTGGAATGGCTATTAGAGCCCTTGTCCTGAATGTCATCAAAATGTCTTCCTTTCAGTATTTCCTTTATCTTTGGGTAAAGAAAAATGTCATTGGGGGCCAGGTCAGGTGAGTAAGGAAGGTGTTCCAATACAGTTATTTGTTTACTAGCTATAATAAAAACTCCCTCACAGTGTGAGCTGGTGCATTGTTGTGAGACAAGTTGTTGGTGAAAAGTTCAGGTTATTTTCATCTGACCTTTTCATGCAGCCTTTTCAGCATTTCCAAATAGTCAACTTGGTTGACTGTCTAGTTGGTGCAAATTCATAATGAACAATCCCTCTGATATCAAAAAAGGTTAGCAACATCAGGTTGACTCTTGATTTGGACTCACGGAACAATTTTGGTCGTGGAGCATTGCCTGACTTCCCTTGTGCACTTTGATACTTTGTTTCAGGGTTGTATTGGTACACCCATGTTCCATCACCAGTGATGATATGGCCCAAAACATCATCTTACCTCTCCAAAACGTCTTGGCAAACTCAAGCTGTGACATTCTCATGACAGCACACAAAAACATGCAACAACAATAACGAACACCACTCAGCAAGACACGGCCACATGTCGGCACGAACACAGCTGTGAGACATGGATGTACCAAGGTTATGAAACCTTACCGAGTTGTTTGTACAGGGCTGTCAATGTAAGCATGTGGTGGCAACTCCGCAAACTGAATTGTCAGACCTTGTATACGTGTGGGGGTTTCACTAGGCTAAATACACGGGTGAGGGGCTTCTCACCTAGCTCCCACCACCTCTTTTTCTTACTTCAGTGTCGGCATTGATGTGCAGGGACACACACTTTGCTTACAGTGCGGGCCTGATGCTGCCTCCTGTTTTGTGCAGTGGAAGAAAGCAGGAAGGGAGTGTTTTATTGCTCGCCTGACCCCACCACCTGGGGCCACTCCACCCTGATGCCCAGGTGCTGAGCACCTGTCCCTGGGGCTTTTGAAGGTGATGGAAACCTGCTCACCTGGGCCAGTGTGTGTGTGTGTGTGTGTGTGTGTGTGTCCCTCTTTCTCCTTAAGAGAGAATGCTTACACTATCTCCTTTGTGGTAATCAAACCCAACTGAATTCTTACTCCATAAACTCCCTGGTTAAGAAAGAGGCCATCTTGATGTTGAGTGTGATGTTGGTCGTGTCTGTGGTCACAAGGACAGGCAACAAACACCCCAGTCCAGAGGGAGCCGGCGCTCACCTCCCCACACCCTGACCTCACAGTCACCTCACCTGCCACACCCTGACCTCACAGTCACCTCACCTGCTTCAGGTCACCCAGTCCTTACCGGTGCGGACAATGTTTCTTTTGGCTGTCAGTCCTCCATTCAGTTAATGGCTGAGTCACTGTATAAGTCCCCAAATGGGAGGGTCCTGATTGGCCTCAGAGGAGCTGAGAAGGATGAGGAGGCCAGTGACTAAGATGAACTGAGGGCTGAGGAGAATTTTCAGGGACATTCACACCTGGGCTTTACTTCCCAGGCGCCCGTGGCGTGGATTCGTGTGTGTGTGGAATGTTGGCGTATGGGCTTCTGAAGTGCTCCCCATCTTGGCCAGTTCAGGCTGCGAGGTTCAGTAGAAAGAGCAAGGCTTTCCCATCAGTCTGTGTGGTTTAAATGGCCTGGTCACTTACCGGTGACCATGAAAAGTTTCCCTACCTCATACGTATCTGGTGGGCATTAAATGAGGTGAGATATGTTACTCATATGTTTCAGGCCTGAATCCTGGGAGTGGCTTAGTCCATCTTAGTTCTCCCTTCCAGAACCTTCCGCCCACTCCAGTTCCATGTGGCTTTTCTAACAGGAAATGGTGCTAACTGGAAATGAAGGGGACAGGAGAAAAGTATGTGCTCATATAAACCACAATGCAATCCAGATTAGGCATAAAAACATTTATTATTCTCTTCACTGACCTGTGCAAAGGAATGGGATTTTTTTTTTAAAGGAATGATTTTGCAATTAAAGAAAAGAAACTAATAGGCGAAAGTCTAACTGAAAGAGGCCTGGAGAGCTCAGAATCAGCAAGCGAGGCTTTAGGACCCTGGAGGCTTCTGGGGGGTGGGCGGGGCAGGGAGCTCGGGGTGGGCTTCTGACAGCCCAAGGAAGACTCTTCGATGGCTGTCTCCTAAAAGGGGGCCTGGGCTGGTGTCTTGCTATTTTCTATACGAAGCCAGGCAGCTCCTCACAACAGCCACACCCATACCGTGGTCACCCGGTTCAGTGAGCCTTTGTTTTCAGGTTCTCCTGGTGCTGCTCCACCAGGGAGCCAATCCACTCCTTGGTGCTCTGCTTGGCCTTCTCCCAACTGAAGAGGGGCTCGTAGCCCAGCTCTCGCTGAGCTTTCTTGTAGGAGAAGGTGAACACACTGTTTAACAGCGTCACGATGTGGCGGCTGAAGGGAGGCTGGAATTTGTAAATGGGACTGAGCAGGAAGCTCACGACTTCCAGCAGGAAGCCAAGCCAGTACTGCAGAAATAGCGGGAGGCCCATTCTGCCGTCCAGGCGGAGGCCCCATTCTTTGCCCAGAGTGTAATTGAGGTCATCATAGCTCTGGTGAGGCGTGTCATCCGAGATGTAGTAGAACTGGCCTTGGATGTTTGGGGCCTTCTTGGGGTCCCGCAGGGCCCTCAAGGCTAGAATGTGGGCCCAGGCCACGTTGCCAACATAGACAGGGTTGACAATGGACTGCTTGCTGTAATGCGTCAGGACGCCGTTGTTCTTCAGGGCGTGGTCGATGAAGCCGTACAGGAACTGGCTTCCTTCCCCGTAGATATAGGTGGGCCTTAAGGCACACGTGTACAAGGTGCCACCATTTGTAAGAGGCCGCCCGTTAGCGGCCAGCACCGCCTTCTCAGCCAGCATTTTGCTGTAAGGGTAAGGGGCCGACCAGGTGGTTTCCCGATGTTCTTCTTCGTGGCCGTTCCGGACGATCTCCCTGTAGGAGTTGGGCCCAGCCACCTCTATGGTGCTGGTGTAAATGAAGATTGGCACACTAGCCTGGGCACAGGCCTCCAGCAGGATCTGGGTACCTGCCCACAGGGAGCACATGGTCAGTGTCAGGGAAAAACCCACGGGACCCCACGCCCACAGACCACGCCTCCACAGGAGACAACCCCCCACCCCCCCGTGGGAGGTGGGTTTTGACGATGGGGCGTGAATTCTTCCAAGTCTCTCTGGCTGAGAACTAACCCAGATGAAAGCCACAGAAAAGTGCAGACATAAAAGGAGACCGGGGAAGCCGGGATGGCTCAGTGGGTTAAGCGCTCACTTTGCAGCCCCGGAGACCGAGGATCGAATCCCAGCCCCGGCCTATGCAGTCCCATATGCTGAACTGGGGAGTGCCCCCAGTCCTGTTCTCACCGGGGTGAGACCCTGGCCCAGTTCCTGCCCTGTGCAGCCCTGTGCCCACCTGTGGAATCAAACTATGTGGAAAAACCAATGATGTGCAACTATGGAGACTGTTCTGGGCCCTCCCCTTTCTGTCTGTCTTTGTCTCTGTCTCTGTATTTCTCTCTCTCTCTGTCAAAAACAATAAAAATAAATCTTTAAAAAAGAGACCAACATGGGATGGGGTGGGGGAGGGTCACTCTTAGTTTTAGAAAAGGACGTAGCCCCCAAACATCCATTTTACATTTTACTGAGTAAGGACATTAAAAAAAAAAGATCATTTTCCACCCCTCCCACCTCATTAAAGACAGGCTATTTTGAATTAAAAAAAAAAAGTAGGCCATCTTCTCAGAATATGGACAGTTCTCATCCTTAGGCAAAAGCAGACAGTTGAAGACTTCCCATCTCTCTCTCTCTCTCTCTCCACACATACACAGTTGTATACAGGTACTACACACTCTTAAATACATATTGAATTGTTTGTAGTATTCTCATGTTTTGAGGACCAATGAAAACGTAGTCACAAGGACCTTTCTTTGAGAGTCCCTGAGCAAATGAGCGGGTTCTGGGGAGAAACGAGATCCAGGTTCTTTCTGTTCTCGATTGTGTGTCCCCTACAAAGGCTGCTCCGAATTCTGGCCGTGACTGCGTTTACTCGGGCATGAAAAGTGGGGGCCATACAGCTTCCATGTACTTAGCATGTCCTGTGAGTCCAGCCGGTTGGAGAACCGGAAAGAGGAGTGCGCCCTCTGGCGGTCACATCTATGGTGGGCGGGTCTGGCATCTTGGGTGGAATTTAGTGGCTCATGGAGATAACCCTGAGCGCCTTCCCTCCCAGAATGAAGGGATTTCCTGGGCAAAGCATCATCTTTATTGTTTGCAGTTAAAAGAAAAATCCCTTTTAAGGTCTTTGTGCAATTTGATTTTTGGAAGAGACAGCCTCGTTAAAAAAAAATAATCTATAGGCAGAGACGCTGTGGAGCTAAGTTACCTGCAGGGGGGGAAATGTCCATGATTGTGAATTACTTCCTAAGCCTGGAAGTGATACTAGTTTTAATCAACTGATGCCTCGTACTGCTTCTCAGGGATTTCAAATTTCCTGTTGCAGGTTGCTATGCAGAGTAGGAGTTATGAGGGACTGCAAACAAAAAATTGTTCTTATCACCCTCCTTGCAGTGTGGGTGTGGTTAGGGGGTGTGGTTAGGGACCTTTTTTTTGAGATTGTGCTGTTCTTGGCTGGAGCCCCCAAACAAAAAGTCGCTTCAGAAAATGAGCCTCTGATAGACTAACTTTGGAGGGCAGGGCATGAGAGACAGGTGAGCTGGGGGCTTGGGGCGCTATGGTTCTAGGCAGGGGTGTCCACCCTTCTAGCTTCCCTGGGCCACATTGGGAGAAGAATGGTCTTAGGCCACACATCAAATACACGAAGACTAACAATAGCTGATGAGTTAAAAAAATATAGTCACAAAAAAGAGTCTCATAATGTTTTAAGGAAGTGTATGAACTTGTGTCGGCTGCATTCCTAGCTGTCCTGGGCCGTATACAGCCCATGGGCTGTGGGGTGCATGTTTGTCCTAGAGAGACTGGCTTTCAGGAATCAGATGATACAACATGACAAGCTAATAAGGGATTTGAGCTAAACCCTTGAGCAAACGCGTCTAGATTTAAAGTGGAAAGTCACAATTCAGAAAGAGCCACCAAGCATTTGAGGTTTGAGGGGCTAAGGAGGTATAGTTTGGGCACTTGGCTAGAAACTAGTCTTTAAGGTTAGACCCGGTAGTGAGCTGAAGAAATGGTGTAGGGATAATGGGAAAGTATGCCTGCTGAGAACGTATCATGGAAAGGCAAGTGCTGGGTGATTCTGTAGGGCCAGACGGCTGTGAACTGGCTTTGTCAGTTCTCGTGAGAGGATTCCTTCCGTGAGGTGAGTGGGAGGGCTCTAGAGGTCCTCATCACCCTCGGAGATGCTGAAGGAAGCGCTCCCAGAGCTGTGGCCCGTCACTCAGAACAGATTCGGGACCACCTCATATCACTGAGCTCTTAGTTCTTGGCCTTCCTGTGTGACCGCCACCTTAAAGCCACATGGAAAGGCTTACAATGATGACTAAGGAGGCACCTGGTAGGGAGGCAGGAGGTGGCTGGGTATCACGACTCTGAGGTTGGGTTTGGTGCACACCTGATCGGAGCAGCGCTTGGACAAGCTTTGGTGGCCTCCGGAGTCACACAGGTGTGGGCTTACATTCTAGCACCCCCCCGTGACCTGTGGGGCCTTGGACAGGTTCCTGGGCCCCTCTTGACCCTACTCTTCTCATCAAGAGTCTGCAGGACGACAGCCGTGAGTCTCCCGGTCGGCAGCGCTGAGCCAAAGCACAGAGCTCAGCGGGCGGCCGCTGAGGGGCCTTCCCTTCGTGCCCTTGTCCCGGTCGCCCAGCCTCACCCGCCTGTCCCAGCCCGTGAGGCCGTACCTTTCAGGTTGATGTTCATGATGGTCTCTTTCGGAATGGCATTGAAGACGTCAATGACAGAGGCGGCGTGAATGACAGCCGAGATGCCCTGGCAGGCTCTCTTCACGTATTGCTCATCCAGAATGTCTCCTTCCAGCAAGGTCAGCTTGACCTTGCCCTGCAGCTCTGTGTGAACACCGGTGGGTCACTGGAAGGCTTTCTGGACCTGCGAGTTCCCTGCTCAAGGTGGCATTTTACCCAGGTCCTCAAAGACAGGCCGGGAGGAGGGCGGGGCACAACATAGGGTAAGCCTGGGCTGTTACTGCGTGTCACCAAAGCACACGCCATTGGCAAAATCGCCCGCTGGAGCAGACACTAAGGAAAACAGCGTGGAGGTTCCTCAGAGAATGAACAAGAGAAGTGCCATCTGACTCAGCGGTCCCACTTCTGGGTACTTATCCGAAGAGATCCAACACACTAATTTGAAAAGATACATGCACCCCTATATTCACAGGAGCATTATTCATAATGGCCAAGGTATGGAAGCAACCTAAGGGTCCACAGATAGACGGCTGGATAAAGAAGAGGTAGAGTATTACTTGGCCACAAAAAAGGAGGAAATCTTACCATGGGCAAACCATGAATGGACCTAGAGGATGAAGGGCCCCGCAGAAGTCACACCCTTTTTAAAGTTTACCGGCTCACAGAAAAGGGCCGGTACTTCTGCCGGACCCTGTATGAGGCTTATGCAATAAGTCAGACGGAGAAACACAAATACCGTGTGATGTCACATATACGTGGAATCTAAAGAACAGGATAAACGAACAAACGAAACAGCAACAGACTCACAGATACCGAGAACAAACTGCTGGTTGCCGGGGGGAGAGGGGGTTATAGACTTACTAGGGGGATCACTCCGTAAGTTCTATAAATGTCTGACCACTATGCAGTACATCTGAAACTAATACACTGAATGTCAACTGTAACTGAAAACGTTTAAAAAATTCGTTTAAAAAGAAAAAAAGCAGCCATCACTACTGAAATGGGTCGGCCACTGAGGGACTGACCTTCTGGTCATCTAGCCCAGGACAGCGACTCCAGCCTCTCCCCTCCCCCCTCTGCCTCCCCCCTCCCCTCTGCCTCTCCCCTCCCCCCCTCTGCCTGTCCTTGGCTGCTGACTTCAGCAGACTGGCTCAAAGGAACTGATATGTCCGGAGGCAGAAATCCAAGGCCAGGAGGAGGACTCCTACCCCATCAGCCTGCAGGGGTGCAGAGAAGCTGAACGGGGTGCTGCGGCCGCCTCAGTGGTGGGGGCACAGCCTCCTTCCTGTCCAGGGCTCTGTGGACTTGGCGGGACTGAAAAGGCAGGCGTGAGCTGGTGGAAGAGAGGCCCAGAGCACAGCTACTGGGCCAACCTGTGGTTAAGGGCCCAGCCGCCACCCCTCGGCTGCCTGGCTTCAATTTAGGTTTGCCGTGTCCCAGCTGTGGGACCTTGAATAGGAGGACTGACCCTGGCTACACTGTGAACGTCTGTGTCCCCCAAATGCATGTGTTGAAATCCTGATGCCCAATGTGACGGGGTGAGGAGCAGGGGGCCTTTGGGGGGTGGCTAGGTCATGAGGCTAGAGACCTTGAGGCGCCAGAGAGCTCCCTGCCCCCCTTGCATCATGTCAGGACACAGCAAGAAGGCGCCGGCTCCAAACCCGAAAGAGGGCTCTCCCCAGCACCCACCCTCTGGCGCCTGGATCCTGGACTTCCCGCCTCCAGAGCTGAGGGACAACTGCTGATATGTTAGGCCACCCAGCCTGTGGTATTTTGTGACGCAGCCTAAACAAACTAAGAGCCTCTCCGCGCCTGTAGCCTCATCTATACAAAGATACCAGTTCCCGCCCCGCAGCGCTGTGCAAAGGAGCAAATGAGTGGACACATGCCAATCCCTTAGCGGATGCTGGGCTCAGGACAAGCAATGTCCTAAGGGTCCTCCGCTATTATCTGCACAGAGGCCCCAACCTCCACCAACTGACTTAGCGCCGTGGGGACCTGTTTCTTTAGACGGAACGCGGCCCTTGCTGTGATTAGCGGCCAGACCGCAGAGAACGCTGAGCTGTAAGGATGACAAGCAATCAGTCGTGAGCTGGTGTAGCGGAGGGGCCGGGACGCCGAGGGAGTCTGAGGAGAAGGGAGGAGGGCAGAGCGCGGGGTGCAGCCCAGGAAAGCCCTGGGGGTTCGGTATAATGGCGGGGGGTCTCCTGGGCAGCCAGGAGCCACCCAGTCTGCAGCCACTGGTGAGGGGGACAGGAGTTGGTTTGGGGACACAGGGGGGGATAGAGTCAGCCCTAGAGCCACGTGCTCAGGGCCCCGCACCGGGGCCCTAGGCTGCCGTGAGCCAGAGGCTCTCTAGCCGCGCTCTCTCTTTTTGGACCTTGATGTCTGCCTTGTCCCAGTGGGGTGAACCCCTTTCCTTCCTTTCCTCACAGGGCTGTTTTGAGGACCGGGGGCAGAGGGGGGGCGTGAAGCAGGTTGGGAAATGCACGAGGAACCCAGCCTTTTCATCTGCACCGGGAGCAGCCATCCGGGAAACAAGCACAGAGCAGCTGTAGCTAGGTCTGCAGCCACCGTGGCCACGGGGACAGAGACAAAGGGTAGAAAGAGAAGGGCCGGGAAGCTCGGTGGTGTGTCTGCACCCGCCCCACAGCCCACTTGGTCTCTGGCTCTTGCCTTGGGCACCTGTGTGTCCTCTCCCCCACCCCCCGTCGCACACGCACCCACACCCACACACACACTGAGTGTCACCTTCACTTCCCTTGATTTCACTTTCACTAAGTGAAGCCATGACAAAACCTGGGTGACCAAGAGGGGCAGGGACCCCCTGGGAGGGTGTCCAAGTTCACGGAGCGTGCCTGCCCTTTGTGGGTGTTGCACAGTAATTGCCACGTCCAGCATTCTCAGAACATTCAAGAGTCGTGCACAAGGGAGAGGAGCGACAGGTGAGCGTGGAGATGAGAAGACAAGAGGCCCCAAGGCAGACGGAAGTGGCCACCTGCCAGCCACCGTCTCCGGTTCTGGATCCGGGCCAGAACCCGTTCTCCTGATAACCCAGCCCGGTGTCTTCTCTACGCTGCCACCTGTGATGTCCTTTCTGGTGACTGAGGACATGGGGCTGGCCTCGATTTGGCTACGACTTGCCTTCATGTGCTAGAGAAGAACCCTCTGCTGCCCTGCTCCCCAGGGCTTCCGAGGGAGCCCCAGCCGGGACCCGAGGTCACTTACTAGCGAATTCCTCGCGCAGCTCCGGTCTGAAGACCCTGTCCAGGGCGCGGACCTCCTGAAGCTCCTCTTCCCCCGCCAGCAGCCTGACGATCCTCTGACCCAGGAAGCCTCCTGCTCCGGTCACGAGGCAGCTCCACCCAGCCATGGCCACACCTGGGAACCTGGGGCCGAGAAAGCCCTGGGAACAGACGGGAGGCGAGCCTGCAGACAGACAGACGGCCAGAACCAGAGGCCAGTGGGGCCAGGCTCACCAAATCCCACCCTGCTCCCTCATCGCCAGGGCTGCAGAACCCCCCGCGCCCTCCCAGCCCGGGAGCAGGTTCTGGAAAACCAGGAGGCTGACCTGTGAGGCAGCGAGAAGCCGAGGAGAGAGTCCGGCGCTGGTCGCCTTGCAGCCGAGAGGCCCCGTGCCTGGAGATTTATGCGCCCTGCCTTGGGCTCGGCCTCTTGACCTTGGACTGTATACATATTCATCACTCATTCCACTGCAGGATCCCTCCCCCCACCGAGGAGGGGAACTTCAGCCTATAGCTCTCATTCCTTCAGAGCACAGGAAGAGAAAGCAAGCTGCAAGGCCACCACGTGACAAAGACCCTCGCTTCTGTCCTCACCGGCCGCCCGGCCGTGGGCGCCAGCTGTTTGTGATCTGCAATCTGTGACTTCCGACCAGGGGAAGGCTCCCAGCGCAACGGGAATTCTTGTCTTGTGAAATAAATACATATGTGTGTGTGTGCGTGTGCACGGGGTAGGGGGAGAATCCACCCTGCTCTCCCAGAGTGTGGTTGGGAATGTGACTGGCTGGCAAAGTTGAGAGGTTTGCCATGGTGGCAGCCCCCATCACTAAGAGCTCTGGGAGGTCACTGACTTTCTCTCCCACCTGAAATATTCAGAAAGGCCATTTTGCACGCCCCCCCCCCCCCCCCCCCCCCCCCCCCCCCCC